>BLKR01006093.1:0-10000 GCA_011170035.1 Teleogryllus occipitalis
CACACACACACATACTCACACACACTCACACACATACACACACATACACACACATACTCACACAGACTCACACACACATACTCACACACACACATACTCACACACACACATACACACTCACACACACAGACTCACACACACACACACTCACACAGACACTCACACACACTCTCTCTCTCACACACACACACTCACACACACACACTCACACACACACTCACACACACACACACTCACACACACACACACACTCACACACACACACACACTCACACACACACACACACACTCACACACACACACACTCACACACACACACACACACACACACATGCATTCCATATGCATGCCACTAAATGGAACATTTAAATGGAATACTTACGCGAAATTTGGGATAAGAATAATATAATTTACGAAGGGCAACACGGTTTTAGAAAAGTGTATTCATGCGAGAGTCAGGTAGTCACTGTCAGTCAAGACATTGCTGATTCTCTCGATGAAGGTTCCATTGTTCATGCAATTATTATAGATTTCACAAAAACGATCGACCTTGTTCCCCATGATAAATTAATACAAAAAATTAGAAAGCTTAACATGGAAGAATTGCTCTCTGGATTCGAGAATTTCTCAGCTCGCGTACTCAACGGGTGCGAATCGGGTCAAATTTCTCTTCGAGGACAGAAGTAACGGGGAGTGTCCTAGGTCCGTTGTTATTTATATCGTATATTAATGATATTTCGCAGGGAATTGAATAAAAAATACATCTTTTTGCAGATGATTGTATAATTTATCGGGAAATTAAGAACACAAGTGATACAGAAATATTGCAGGTTGATTTAGATAAGCTAGAATCATGGGCTATCACAAATGAAATGGAATTAAATCCCAGCAAGTGCAAGTTTATCAGATTCGCGCGTTCTAGAAAGACAGACGATATCATATATAAATTATTAAATCAGGATATTCCGAGAGCTAAATGCTAAAAATAAATATTTGGGAATTGTACTAAATGAGGATCTGGGTTGGACAGAACACGCACATTACGTAGTGAAAAAGGCGTGGAAGGCTTTATAATTATAGTACTTAGGAAAGGAAGTGGAAAATCAAGGGAATTAGGGTACACGTCTCTAGTACGTCCGATATTAGAATGTGGCTCCATATGTTGGGACCCTTATCGTTTAGGGCAAATAAAATCTCTCGACAAAGTACAAAATATGCCGCAAAATTTGTTAGGAGAGGACGTTCAAATTCTGAGTTTATATCCTGGGAACCTTTGGAAAACGCAGAGAAAACACGCGTCTTTTGTGCAAATTAATAAGAAGAGATCGTCCGTGGAGTGAAGTACGAGCAAATGCGGGGCGTGTGTGTGTGTGTGTGTGTGTGTGTGTGTGTTCTCTCTCTCTCTCTATATATATATATATATATATATATATATATATATATATATATATATATATATACAAAGACAGAAGTGCGTTGTCTTCCAGCGCGGTAATCTCAGAATCTACTGAACCAATGCTGATGAAACTTTTGTGTTAGCATCCTATGAAGGCCTGGAGTACTATAGGCTATAATTTACAAACGTACACAGTAATATATTTTCAAAATAAGTATATTTCTGGACATTTTTCGCCTAGCCTTACATCACACATTCAAGAGTGCATCAATGCCAATAGTTTAGCTACGCGCCACCAGAGGATAACGTCTGACATCTACAACTGATTTCATCAATGTCGAGAATTATTACGAAATTCATTAGTTTGGATAAGGTTATGTAATGTCCCTGTGTGAATATTTGAAAGAAAGCCGTAACTGAAGTGGTAAATAATGTCAATGTTCATGCATTGCTCTTTGCCCGTGTTATATAAAAAGTGGCAAGAAATCATTGTGAGTTTGAAAGTGTTTAATAATTGAGGTAGGTTGAGAGAAAAAAGTACAATGATATACAGTACAGAATATACAATAATGTACAATGTACAATATACACATATCGTATACAATCTAAAAAACGTCTTATTTTACAGAAATTAGTGGCAACTGAATTGTTTAACTAAACGAGTGTCACACATTGTCAAAACAGATTACAAATGCGAAGAGATGGGCAGTCTACTAAAATGTTGAATCAGTTACTCAGAGAGAAGATCGACTTGCTGAAATACTCACTCGCCCCATTGAAAAAAATACTGCACGAAGGGGAGAAATGTGAATAATTATCTTAAGTAGTAGGACAGCAGTTCATTATGACTCTCAATTTGACTATTTACACAGTTCTCAGGTTCAAAATGGTAAAATGGAAAATCTGTGTATGTTTTCAGTCCATTCAGTAAACCTTTTTCTTCAATATGCGAAGGCAGTTTGAACAGTGGTGTATATTTGAGGAATGATAATTTACATATTAAGACTAATCTGTAAAGTTGTTTGTCATATTAATTGCATTTGTACTTTTTTCTTCTACATGCGAAGAAGTTTAGTATAGTGGTTGGTAATTAAGCAATAATCATTACAATATTAAGACTAATATGAGCAGTTGTTTTGCATGTCACTTGCTCCTAATGAATGAATTAAGAATTATTATATATTTTTCAATAAATAATTGGAAAAAATTAATTTATCTCAAAATATTTTGTCTAAGCAAATAAAAAATCTGGAAGTCCTTTGTTTCTATTTTTCAGTATTCATTTTCATATTAGTAAAATGGAAAATGTTTGTATGTTTTCATCTCACCCAGTAAAAGTTTTTCTTCGATAAGTGGAGTTTTGAGCAGTGCTATGCAATTCAGGAATAATCATTTACATATTAAGACTAATCTCTACAGTTGTTTGGCATATCAATTGCAGTTTTACTTTTTTCTTCTACTTGTGAAGAAGTTTAGTGCTGTGGTTGGGATTTAAGCAATGATAATTTACATATTAAGACTAATCTGTGCTGTTGTTTTGCATATCAATGGCTGCCAATGAATGATTCCATCCATATTTTTCCATATAATATAAAAAACTTAATTTATCTAAAAACGTTTGTCTGAGCAAATAAATAAATCTGGGAATTCTTGGTTTCTATTTTCAGCTCACCTATACAAACTAGAAAAATGGAAAGTAATTTATGATTTTGTAAACCCAGTAATTTTTTTCTTCAATATGTGATGAATTTCTGTGCAGTGGTAATTTAGGAATGATCATTTACATATTAAGACTAATCTGTAAAGTTTTTTGTATCAATTGCTCCCAATGAATGCGTTCATTCATATTTTTTTAAAAAAATAAGCAAAAATTAATTTGTCTAAAAATATGTTTTTCTAAGCAAATAATATCTGGGAGTCCTTGGTTTCTATTATTCATATTTCAGGATCCATTATCTCTATTACTTGGGATAAAATAATGATGCTAATATTGTTTTGTTATGTGGCACTGTGCGTTGTCAATTTATTATTTACACATAGTGTAATGTTGGAGGATCATTAGTTTTCTAATGTATCAGTCGTGTGATGAATTGATTTTCTTGAATCAGTTTTATACTACATGTTACTAGCACATAGGACATTAAACATACACATTTTTGTCGTCTTCAGAAGTATAAAAACTGGTAATTATGTTTCAGAATAGATACAAGTATTTTCATTTAATTTTATGATTATGATTCATCAATTACTTTGTGACATCTATAACTATTACTACCTACTACCGTACCCGTGCACGAACTTCCGCATGTTATACTTAGCTTAAAAAGTAAGTGCCTTCAAGGTCATGAGTTGACAGATCAATTTCAAAACTTTCTTTGTGAATACAATAGAAGAAAAAGTATAAAAATAAGATAAGTTTTTCAACGTGTCAGTTTATTGATAGTGTTGGAATATTATATAAAACTCCTCAAAAATTATATATGTGAGTCTACAAGTATTTTATTTTGTAGTTTAGATTTGTTTATTGCTTTTAGTTATAAAGTAAATGTTTAGATGCTGGAACTTCAAATAAGAAAAATGTAATTATTTGTGGAAAAGTGAGCGAAATAATCCGGAAATTACCAAATGGGTTCAATAGAAGACAGCTATCGTAGCATTGCCGGGCAGAGCATGGCAGGGTGGTCGGAGAAGGGATTCAATGGAAGAAATAGAGGTAGGTCCCACCGCAGGGCATGAAAAGATTGAATTCCTCTTCCTGCATAATAATTTACTATAATAAATGCCCAAGCAACGCCGGGCACTTCAGCTAGTAGATATATATATATATATATATATATATATATATATATATATATATATATATATATATATATATATATCACACAAACGCTCGCGCGCACATTTACCCTCACACGCCTCTGTAGTAATAGTGTTGCTCTTTTTCCTGTTCATATTTATGTACTTCTGATCCTTGGCGTCTTTGGTGTCCATGAAGCAAGACGAGCTAAGATATTTGTCACGAGCAAACGTCACTTGGTATTTTCGTTTTAGCGCAAAAGAGAATATTGCAAAAGAATCTTCGTGTGTGTCAAGGATCATAAATATTCACCAGTAATGCACCATGTTTCCTCCCAACTGTCAGAGGGGAGTCGAATTCTGAAAAGCTAGAGAGAGAATGCTTTAAAACCTACTCGCTCTCAGCCAGCATTCCTGCTCCCTCTTAACCCCGTCGTCTCCTTTCGTTCTGCATATACTTTCTTTCAATCTCCATTTCTTGCTATATTTATACTTTCTCACCTCACGAAGAAGTTTGTAAGAAGAGAAAGATACGTAAACGTGCGCCGGAAAACGGCGAATTTTCGGCAGAAAAACTTTTATTGCCGGACCCTGTTTCTTTCTCTTGCCTCGTTTCTTATTCTTTTTCTACCTTGTCTGTCAATATTGAGATATACAAATTTTCTCCACATTAATACCTTGCAAAGATCTTAGCGTCCAGCTTGCTGGGTCAATGGGTCACGATATATTATAATCCTTATTACCTTTATAATGGATTATAGGATCTGCAGACTATACAGCGCTGCTGGGAATCTGAAATAGAATGATTCTAATTCCTAGTTCATTACTGTTTGGATTGACTAAATGAAAGATCACTTTCTTTTCTAAAGAACAAAATTTAATAAAGTTTATTGTTACCTTTTAGCAAACAATTTAGTGAATTTAATAAATGATTTTGATGTTAGGCCTTTGATTAAGATATCTTTAAATTTTACAGTTTTATACCGCGGTTAACTTATCTATTCTTCGTTGATGTCCCTCGTAGACTTCTCAGTCGAAATATCTTGCGAGCTTGCCGTAGTCCAAAGTCCCAAGAAATCCTCTTCTGCCCCTATCCAAACTGGTCTCAAACTATCAAAATTATCAGTCGCGATTACGTCCTATGACATAGTCCCGAAATCTATAACTCGATTACCACTCCCGACAAAGTTCCAATTTATGCATCAATATTACTTCCACATGCAATATCTGCAATATCATTTACTGTCCTTAAAATTTCATGATCTGATAACCCGACTCTGACTATCTGCACTACACTCGCTCCCTCTCACGAACCTACGATCAGTTCAGACACGCGATGCCAGTCAGAATGAAATCTTCCTGCTTGATTCACCCGCGAAGCTTCGTATTAAACTACCTTCTTTTTTTTCATAACATTTGACCGTCCTTCTCTCACCCAGATTCTCCGGCAGAACTTGTCCTTGGTACGTAGCTAGAGTCAAAAAATGCTGCCACCGTTGGTAGTGGAAACATAGGACCTCCGGTCAGAGGTACTGCAGTGACATTAGTTGATGCACTGAGCCACCTCTCTCGGTACAGCGGGACGGAAAGGGTGAAGCGGAGTGAGATGGGACAGGAGGGGACACGGTGGGATGGGGATGGGTGACCGCGAGAGAGCAGGAGGGAGCGGGTGGAGCTAATGTGAATGGGGTGGGATGAGAGGGGACGCAGAAAGGCGGGGATGGGCGAGGTGTGGCGGAACGGGCTGGAAAGGAGTGAACAGGGCATGATTGGGCGGGACGGGGAGGGGCGGTGCGGGGCGGGGCGGGGAGTGGTGGGGAGGGGTGGTGCGGAGCGGTGCGGAACGGTGCGGAGCGGTGCGGAGCGGTGCAGAGCGGAGCTGAGTGGAACGGGGCGGAGCGGACAGGGCGGGGCAGTGCGGGTCCGCCCGACCAAAGGAGCCCAGGGAGGTGAAAGGTCGGTTGCAGCGCGGAGGAGCGGGGCGGAGCGGGGCGCGGTGCGGTGCGGCGGGTCCTCCCGACCAGAGCAGCCCAGGGAGGTGAGAGGTCGGGTGAAGCGGGCGGCGCGCTGGGGCGTGGCGGGGCGGGCAGGGCAGGGCAGCGGCCTCTTAAAAGCTTAATGCGCGCCTTCCAGGAAGGCAGTGGGCGGCGGGCGCGCCGTCTGCGAGCTGCTCTATTATGAAGCGCAGATAAGCCTTCGCCTTTCACGCCTCCGCCGCCCACGCCCCCTCCCGCACACACACACACACACACACACACACACACACACACACACACACACACACACACACACACCACAGCCGCCCCCTCACGCCCTGTGCTAGCTCCACGTGCAACTGGTCCATATTGCGGCGTGCCGGGTATCTGGGGCCCTCCCTGCAGGCCGCCACTACCAGTAAACGAAACTACAGGGAGCACCTGCTGAAAAGAACAACTCCATAAAGGTGAAGTGTATCTTTTTGATTTATCCGTAAGGATTACTTGATCATGCCTTCATAATTCATTGCGTATTTCATTGATAAATACAGCGAGGTAGATAAGTCACTCCGCAGTGGCACCCTTGTAGTGAAAGTTCTTACAACAAAAATTATGTTGTTAGCAGCGTGTAAACATAAATGTCGCTCTCACGACTATCATAAGTGCTGGAAGTACTGTCCCCTTCACATGTTTCTCAGCGATCAACGTAAATGCAATTTTTAATAGGGGGCCATGACGCGGACCATCGCGGACAGAATTTCCTGGCACACTGTACGTATCTTTTTATTATTTTCGTATACTTGGGGTTCATATTTTCAGTATCCTTAGAGTTTCTTTTTTTTCTCTCTCCAGCCTTTCTTTTTGTCACTTTCGTCATCTTTTACATTGCCGGTGGCTGCTTAGTTTTCTTTTAATTTCCGCACGTAATTTACTAAGGTGGATGTACCAAACATGTTTTAAAGTTGTAAAATGTTTATATTTGGGTCGATGATAACGGTGAGCGAATTGCTCTGGTATGACAATGAGTAATTAATGAAGGATATGTCTGACATGGACCGAGAAAATAGTTAGCCTGGAAAGTAAGAAAGCGTTTTCTACGTAAAAAATTGTGAACTTTTAAGAGATTTTAATCAATATTTTTGGGCCCAATCGAATATCCCACATTTTGTAAAATTGTGGGATAAATAAAAACAGCTTCGTTCTGAAATTTGGAACTTCTGGAATATTCTTGAACTTGTCTGATAATCTATTCTAGAGAGCGAGAGATTCTGTCCTATTTTGTAGATTATGACATGGACACGAGATTTACACGATATAGTATACAACGTTTCAATGATCAATGATCACGTGTATTGCAGAGTAACATGCTTACTTCCTTGTGTCATCAAGTACAAACTTTCCATTTCAATTTAATCTCTCTCTATGTTTGATGCACACCTTTGTAGTAAATCCTTATCCATTATGAGTGTTTGTGTCGATTGTCACTTCATCGTATTACTTCATTAGCATATTACACACAGAGCGAGTAATTAAAAGCACAAAAAATCTTTAAGAGAGTAGTAAGAAAACAAAAAGCACAATGAAAAGGTTTAGAAAATGAAAACACGACGGAATGAATATTTTCGTCGCCGATTTAAACTACCAAAACTTCTTCCAGTAATTTCAAGTTTCAGTGTATTTAAAGAGTTGATTACACGTAAATTATACTCCAGTTCATTGAAATTAGCAAAATTAGCTTGCTTAACAATCCTATAATTGTTACCGAGTAGGTATCCGCAATTTCTTTCATTTTCACTGTATTAGCGGGTGTTCTAACATTTCTTTCCTTCTAGAAGATGTTCTCGTAGGAAATATAAGGAATCCAGAACAAGGTCAAAGGCACCGCGAACGTTAACAACTTGGGAAACAGTGGTAGACGAACACACAACGCCTACTGGATGCTCATTACAAAGCGCGACGAATACGCAAACGATCAACGCGTTAGCAGAAAGGAGTCCCCGCTAATTACACCCTTTGCGCTATGAACTGCAGCCAGTAATTACGTCATTAAATTACCACGCCAAGGCGCCCCAAACCGCCCCATTACTACCTCGTTAGAGCACTCCTTCGGGACATCGAGATTCAAGCGACCTACTCACCACTTAACACGTGCATTTGTACAGGATGTCTCAGAATAAATGTTACAAACTTCTAAGACATCCAGGGAGTCGAAGATGATCACTTTTGGCAAATTAACGTGTGGTGCAAACCTCAGAACGAGGTTACATTTGTGACGTTTGACTCAGATTACACCACTTAACACATGCATTTGTACAGGATGTCGTCTCAGAATAAATGTTACAAACGTCTAAGACATACAGGGAGTCAAAGATGATCACTTTTCGCCAATTAACATGTGGTGGAAACCTCAGAACGAGGTTACATTTGTGACGTTTGACTCAGATTACACCACTTAACACATGCATTTGTACAGGATGTCGTCTCAGAATAAATGTTACAAACTTCTAAGACATCCAGGGAGTCGAAGATGATCACTTTTGGCAAATTAACGTGTGGTGGAAACCTCAGAACGAGGTTACATTTGTGACGTTTGACTCAGATTACACCACTTAACACATGCATTTGTACAGGATGTCGTCTCGGAATAAATGTTACAAACTTCTAAGACATACAGGTAGTCGAAGATGATCACCTTTCGCCAATTAACATGTGGTGGAAACCTCAGAACGAGGTTACATTTGTGACGTTTGATTCAGATTGCATGTGATTGGCATGTACTACATGTTTTGTCGCAAACAAAAATTTCGTGAACCTACCAAACACCAATGCTTCGTAGACGGGAGGTTCTAGGTTCCTGTACCGAAGTGGCGAATTTTTAATCTCAAATTAGTACTAATCACACATTTATTGACGGATTCCGCGTCTCAATTTGAATCATACATGGATTAAATCATGCCTAGTAGAAAAAATACTCTTGTAAGAATGGAGATTACACGTAATTATAATAAAGAAAAGCAAATAGATTATATATGTGAATAATATAAAGAAAATACGCATAAAGTAAATGGCAGTAAAAAGAGTAGGAAGACAATAGTAGCAAGCATAAGTAGTAGAAGAAAACTGAGTTATGGTAGATCAATTTACATAAAAAAAAATATGTTCTATTCCATTCTAAAGTTCATAGGGTTCCCTTTGTGATTTTCTAGAAAACACGAGTTATTGATTTTTAATGCACGTTAAAAATTCACTCATGAGATTGAAAATACATTATTTTGCAATCAATCAATAAATTAAACAAGTATTTTAATCAATACTTTTTCATTTAACTTTCGATGCCCAAAAATGAACGAGACGTGTAACTGTACATTATATTTGTAACAATAAAATGTACAAATTATTTTTATTATCAACTTTCAAAGCACAATTATTAATTTATTACCTGAAAACGCTGCTATAGACGCTTACCTAAATATAAAAAAGGTAATAAAGGACCGAAAATCGAAAACCTATTGGTATGGTTTGAATGAAATGAAGGTTTTCGATGAAGTTGAGTAGTTGGGTCGCGTATGTCAAGGA
This sequence comes from Teleogryllus occipitalis, assembly GCA_011170035.1. Taxonomy (NCBI): domain Eukaryota; kingdom Metazoa; phylum Arthropoda; class Insecta; order Orthoptera; family Gryllidae; genus Teleogryllus; species Teleogryllus occipitalis. The sequence goes on from BLKR01006093.1 coordinate 9,745, forward strand.
AGGGGAGTTAAGGCATCAAGAAAACTTGCGCGAAAAAGTAGCTAGTGAGTAAATGAATGAATTCGAATCCAATATCGCTTACTTACGCGTCAACTACTCAGGTAATTAGTTCTGTAACTATAGACTGTAGTGTCCCGGAAGGATGCGATGTTCCTGCTTCATTGGACCCTGAAATCTGGCGTTGACCTATAAGTCAGCTTGTGGATTTTTACGCCTCCAGATATCTTGTGCAGTGGGGCAGCGTCTTAGACGGGTG
>BLKR01006093.1:15000-65125 GCA_011170035.1 Teleogryllus occipitalis
TATTTGTTGATAATTAATATATTGAGTTACTTTTGTTAATATAGAAAATTAGTAAAACCTAATTTTTTTTATATGGGTCATTGGCTTTTGTTGTTACCAGATAAACCCACCAAGACGGGAAATTTCAGATTGTTCTGTCATAGACACGTTTACTGTACTTATTTCTGTTGTTTTGAAGTTGTTAATAGGCACAAAATGTTGATAGTTTTGTTGATTTGTGGTGATTTTAGGTGATATGGAGAGTAATAAAACTGCTTGCCTCATGATTTTGGCAAAAGTTGTGGAAGATCCTCAGAGTGGTACCTGTCTCAACGTGAGTTATGCAGATGTATCAGGTCCAGTTGCCAATTATAATCCTACTGGTTCACCATATGCAAACCACAGCAATCAGCAGACCCCAATGCATACAACATTCAATTCCACTGGGAGTTTGAACACTCCAGTATCATCAGGTAAGAATTTTTCGAATATTTGTTTCTTTTGAAACAGAATTACCAAAATTGACAGATTTGAATTGTTTGTGAAAGTCTTAAACGGGAGTAATTTTTCTGGTTTATTTCTATCATTTCCTTTGTTTCTTAGTTTTTAATGATGTTCTCTAATTGATCACTGTTGATTAGTTTTAGTAAATTAATTGTTTTTTCTTTGGTAGTTGGAGGCATGCTGCTGAATGGTGGAGGTCTAAATCTTAGCCTGAATCTAGGAGCTCCTTCCGGAGGAACTTCCCTAACCTCACAATTGTTGGAGCATATTAAACTGACTCTTCGTGGGAGTGGCTACAATGAACAAGCCACCAGTGAAATAACAGCTGCCATGACAACTCTTGCACAGTATGGAATCTTAGGAATGGGTTTGGGTCTGACTGCTGGATCAGGCAACAATTCATCAAGCAGCCATGCCCTTGTCTCTGGAAGTTATTTAGGAGTCAGCCCTATGGAATCAACTCCTTCTCCCCAAACAGCTAATGGTGTTGGCAACAATGGTGGTGTGTTTGGACCAATTGGCACAGTGTCTGGACTAGGCAGCTCATCTCCTACCCCTCGTAGTGGTGGTATGGATCGGTATGAAGGTGGCACACCTGGTAGCAGTTACGATTGTTTCCGACGACAATCTAGCCCCAGCAATCTAGGTTCACCCATTACTATGAACACTAATTCTTTTGGTCTAGGTACAGGTCAACAGCAGCCCCCTATGTCTATTTGTAAGAGTCCAACTCCATCTGAAATGAAAGGAGAGCAAAAGAAAATAGAGCTTGAAATTTCTGAAAATATTGTTGGTGCTATTCTTGGACCAGGAGGTCGTTCTTTAGTTGAAATTCAACATATGAGTTGTGCTAATATTCAAATATCGAAGAAGGGTACTTTTGCACCTGGCACTCGCAACCGGATTGTCACAATAGCAGGGTCTCCAAATGCTATTAACACAGCTCGATATCTCATTGAGCAAAGAATTAGTGAAGAAGAAGCCAAACGTGCCCGGCAGAGCTCACTAGCAATCCTTCAATGAGAAATTTCTATTTACAATATATATGCATTTATTATACCTAGTTTCATGTCCTCATCTCATCTGAGTATTTTGTTTTAAGGGATTTCAAGATTTGTCATTTTTGGCAAATTTCTTCCATGCAATCTATAGTTTCTGTCCCTTATTATTGGAAAAAGTGGCAAAATTGGAATCTCATAACTGTTTCACATGAATGACATGGCAGGTGGCCCTTGCATTCCTCCTGAAGAAATCCTCCATTGGGCTCCTAGCCAAGCTGAGAAATACTTCAAGAATAATTAATATATTATGTTACTCCTCAACATTTGTCATGACAAGTTGAATATAGGTTTTAACATCTAATTTATGTATAAATATTTCCACTTATAATCTCAATAATCCTTACCTATCTGTAAGCTTTTGAAATTTCTGGTTGCACAGCTCCTTACATGTGTGGTATGTGAGAGCTTTTTCCTGAAAGTTCATTAAAAGCTAGAGTGTGCAAGACATTTTGCCTTGCATGCATGTACTGCATAAGCACGTGGGTCTTCTACCCCTTCCCTTTCCCAGAATTATGAGGGCCACTTTGACCAAGCCTTTCTTGCACATACTGTACATGTTAAACTAGTACACCTTAACACTGATTACAGATATTCAATTCTTATGGAAATGTTTATACAATTTTATTATTTCTTATACTACTCACAGTTTCATATTAAGGTGGACCTGATCTGTGGTAATTCAGTGTACTTTGTTGATAGTAAATCAAAAAATTTGGCCAGGGTGAATATACAAAAAATATTGTGTTGAAGTACTTTGTGTTGAGGGAAATTTTGTAGATTAACAGAACCTTCCTTGGTCATTATAATTTTGCTGTGTAACTGTACAAAGTACAAAGGTCCAGAGAAAAGTTGCCTTGCACCCTTAGTACATAATTGATCTTTGTTCTGTGATAAAACAAAGCATACTTCATTGTTAAGAGGTTTGACAAAATATGCGTAATATAAAGCTTTTGTTCATTGTGGCATGATTTTTGTGCTAAAGTAAGAACTAGTCTTAAGTATATAATTGATTTCTGCTCATGATAATCAGTTTTATGGTTGAGGGTCATTTTCATCCCATAAAATTATGGCCATATTCTTTGTGTATTTGTACAGCGTGCTGTCACTACACAGTAGGTTTAAATCTAATGTGAGTTGATCAATTATAATGAGAGCAAGGAATTAATTTGTATCATAGTAACCGTTTTAGTGGTTTATATTTGTAGGATTTTTTTGTCATGCTCATGTATGAATGAATTGTATTTAGAATTCAGTAGAAACAAACACGCGATACACCTCCATATTCAGTGTGTATTACCAGTACTTCGCCTTGATTCATTTTTCTTTTCTGGCTACTGCCGATCAGCAATAAATATTTTCTTGTACCTTGATAAGATGTATGCATGAAAGGGTGATAGAATGATAAATTTTCAGTTTTTGTTACAAATTAATTTTGTAGTCAAATGAGATTTATTTTAAGTCATGAATGCTGGTGAAGATGTTATAATCGCTTTTGAGTAGGAGTCAGGCAAGTAGAATGTGTAACAAATATAAATTTTTTGATTTAAACTTGTAAAATCTTTCTGTACAGTGAAACTGTGGATTGTCGTGACATTGTGTACTTACAAATATTTGAAGAATTTTCAGAAACGTATTCGAAGCGTTACACATGGATTCTTGTTTGAATTTGGTTAATGCTCAGTTGAATTAGGTTTATCCTTTTGAGTCGGTAAATAATAATGGCATTGCAATTGTATGTGCAGAGCATGTATAATGCAACAAAATGTTTATTACTCTTGGATTTCAAAATCATTTTTATTTTAGTGATTATAGAATGGGGTGGAGGTAAACTTCAATTTGTTTGCAAGATAAGTATTTTGTGCATGTAATATTATTAATTGATGTTTATTGATTACATGATTAATTTTGTTTACTCAAAATTGATAATATATGGAAGATCACGCAGCAAAGTGATTTCTCATTTTTTAAATAAATTTGGAAATGTATCTGAAACAAAACAATTGATGGATTGGAACCTATTTCAATCATACTTTTACATGGTTTCACTGTATATGAAATATTTTGACTGTCTTTGATTTGAACCATAGTTGCTCTAAGAAATATGGCTGGTTTATGTTCAGTAGCACTGACATTACAGTATTAGTGGTAAATGTCCAGAGAGTAGTACTCTATTTTGCAAAAATGTGGTATACTGCAATTTCTTCTGGTGCTATTATTATTGCATGAAGTATATTTTGGTTATTTCATTACTTCATAGTCTTTAACTTGCTTGCTGAATCAGTGCATGCCTTGCCTTTAGTATTGTTTTCTTCTACTGTAATATAATATTCATGGAATGTCTTAATAACAAAGTTACCAGTCGTGCAGATGTAAAATTTACATCATTGTAAATAAAAATAATCAAACTTTTGTGTAGGTATTATTTGATCACATAAACATATGTGCTCTTTTACTTTTTAAATGGCCATTTGCAATGTCTCAGACTTTGTTACTGTTTTTGTATTCATAGTTTGTCCCCTACACATACATTCAATGTCTAAAATCCATTGCTAAATCTATTTGAAAATTATGCAAATGAAAGTGAGTTAACTCTTTAAATGCGTTGTTAATCAATTGAGATGCAATTGTTAATGAGAGAGAGAGAGAGAGATTCCTGCTTCTTGTTAAATTATGTTTGTAGTAAGCAAAAATGTTATAGATGCCATTGATACCAAATGGGATGATACCTAAAATTGCATTATTGCATTATTTGCAAATTGCATTATTTCTCTTCAACATTAAAATTTAATTTTGAATGTGATTTTAATTTCTTTTTCATTGAAACATTGGTGTTATGTTAATCAAATTACTCCAAGGCTTACCTATTTTGTACTGCTATTGATATAGTGTTTGTCTGACTGGAAATGACCTAGCTGATGCTTCAAAAACAATTCAGTTCTTTTCAGAGTGTATTCAGTAAATAAAATTTGCGAATTTCAGTTTATACAATAGTTGGTACCAACTTAATGACAGTGTTTTACTATGGGAAACCCACTTCATCTTTTTCCTATTAAAACATTTAATGTTGCCTATTGCTGATTACATGAAATGTATTTGTTTCTTAACTAGATATTTCAAAATGACTCAGTGATGTGATGGAAGTTGATAATCCAATCACCCCTCATATTCTTAATTTTTTAATTGTCAATTTTCACTGTAAAAATATAAGTTGTTTCATAATAAGTTCCGTTGAATTAATTTACACTGCTATTTTAAGTTTTTAATAAAATTCCTTGTCTTCCTAGTTTGAGACATTAATAGCAGGTTCATTCAGACAGACAGAATTAATAAGTAATAAAAAGAAAGCTACACATGCATGTTAAGTAGAATATATTGTAATTATTGCTTACCCTGAACTGTTTTCATCACAGTGATCTCATAATAATAGGTTCTCAAATCCAGTGTAGTGTTACTTTTCTGTGGGAGCATGAAAACCTGTGTTTTATGCAATTGTTTATTAAGTGCATGAATGTGTCAAATGGGAAACTATTACATTATTGTAGCTGTATCTTATTGTAGCTATACCTTAAGGCATAAATATAAAACAGATATTGTAACAATTCTCATTTGTCAAATTTTAAAAGTTCCACATTTTGCTGCTAATATATTTTAATCACGAAAAATTTATTGTGATTATTGCAAGAATCCAAAATCTGTAATCTTTTCATAAGTTAAATGAACATTTAAATAGATTATTTTAGAACAAGAACAATATAAGTATTTATCAACCCTAACCAGGAGCCTGCCTGTATTAACAGAATAAAAGGTCATCTTATCTCGTGTCATTATTAATGTCGGTTTTATTTTGTACTTATAAATTATACAAAATGCATGCTTTGTGTGTTAACTATCATCATATATAATGTCTACATGATTAAATTAAAAAAGATATAATGTAGCCCTCTGTATTTGCATGTTGTAGCTTGATCCTTTTCATTTTACTGCACGTGTCTGCTGCAATTTTAATACCAGTGTTTCTTTTTGTATCTAAAATATTGTGGAATACTTGGTAATGCTTGTATTTAATTTGAAATTCAATTAATTTACATCGCATAATTTTAATTTCAAAGCACTAGAAGACTTTGTCAGATAATATATTTCAATACCACTAGCATAATAATTAAATAACTCCTTGTAATTTTTGTAAATATTAATGCTATTCAGCTAAATGTTAGTTTACACATTTTGCTATGCTGACAGTGTGTAATGGTTGTAAACAATGTCAGTGTCAATGTATGGTGTTGCAAGTTAATTTTTATTATTGTTAGTAGCACAAATGCCTATATTTTTACTGCATAAGGAGGATATTTCATAATTAATATTGGTGTACATTTATATGACGTACAGAGGATGCAGGTATATTTGCAATATGTATATTTGGCATAGTTACATAATTTTGTACACAGTTGTGTTACCATAGAAATAACTTATAATGATTGCTGCATAAGTATCTACTAATTCTTCCAAGGTTCTAAAGTTGTGTCAAAGCTTCAAAGTGTGCGGTAAAGCACCTTTGATTTATAATATCCCATGTCTTTTTTTAGAACAGACTGAATAACTATTTTTGGTACCTGCAGTAATTAGGTAATTTTGTTTTATTACTTAAAGGAGAATGATTTGTAGATACATTGAGAGTTTTTGCACAAATCTACGTAGCACTTGCCCTGTACACTGCATGTCAAGAATTGTTTGGTTTTCCTTTTTGTCTCGCCTGTAGAGTTGTTTCATGATGATATGATGACAAAATATGTTGATGTGAAATGTGCTATTCTTTGTGCAAAATGGCATGGTTATATTTCTAGTTTTCGTTTATATTTTCATCTGCAGGCTTTTAATTTGAAGGGGCATGACAACTTGTGTAGTTGCAACTTGTAGTGGTGTGTGTCATGGTGAAGTGTTTTTCATTGATCTTGTGTAATATTTATTTTCTTCTTTTTTGTTGGGCTCCTTTTTGCTCCACTTACTATTGGTGTTGTTCTATATTGTTACTTTTGTTGCTAGTCTGCTGCTTAATTTTGAAAGTGTTTTGGTTTTGGCCTTTTGCAATTGTGTTATCATTTTACTTAGTTTTTCTATTTCTCAAGTTGCAGTGCTATTTTTTTACTTGAACTTAATAAAATGCAATTTTTAAATCTGTACAATCTGTGAATAATGTATAGGTATTGAATTATTGACTATCAAAAATCTTGCTCTACCAAGCTATTTCATTGTATATGTTAGGCAAAAAGTATCACGTCTGTACTTTATGTATGTATATATTGTGAACTGGATCAAAAAAATTAATTTTTGAATACCTTGTAAATATTCCATACCATATTTGCTGTGTAACATAGTAGTCCAAAATGTATATTTGAGCAGCGTGTTATTATCTTTGTTGCTAAGTCCTTATTACAACAATGAATTTAATGAATTTTGGCCAAGAGTCATTTCGGGATTCATGAGAAATAAATTTTGTTAATAACATGTTATATGTACAAGAGTAGTTTCTTTTTTGTGTTATTTCCAATAGTTCATCCAATTATGTGACTGCTTTTTATATTTTTAGTGCAGATGGGAAGTTTTGTTTAAGTATTATTATTATTATTTTTTTTTTATTTTTTTTTTTTTAATTTTTTTTTTTTTTTTAATTTTTTGGATTTATTTTTCATGGGTAAGGTGTTGAATGTTGGAATATGTGATATCCCATCTTTTGTCTATTCACATATATCATTCACATTGTTAGAAAGTTTACGTTCATTTATTTATTAATGAATATGTAACGAAAGATTCTTCTCTACTTACACTCAAGATAAGTTTGTTTTTCTCATTTTTTTATAAAATAGTTGGTGACGGTTTTTTACTGTGTAATAAATCTTATTTTTCTTATAAAATTTCGAAGTGCTTGAGGAATTAATGAGGAAGTTTTCATAGTCATGGGATTATGGGTATTGAATTAAATGTTTTGTCTGTGAATCAAGATTTTTCCATAATTAATTAAATTTAATCTTTATTTGAGAAGCACCAAATGGTAAAGAAAAAGAGCATGAAAGAGTAGGAATGTTCCTGACAAAAACATTGAGAATCGAAAAACAGATATATTGGTTCAGAGTTCCCAAGCCAAATGAAAATGAAAACACAATAAATTGTGTCATTTTACATATGCAATATTTAATCATCTTCATTGTTACCTTTTGAAAGCTGGACTTTTTTCATTTGTCTTCTACATAAATTTCAAGAAAGTAAAATATTTATTGCAACACACACCTCATATGAAATGTTTAAATGTAATGTAATTGATTTAATTATTGAAGAACTGTCAATGTAATTCGAAAAGTTATTTATTTGGTATTGATTTAAGAAAATGAAAGTTCATTTTGTAGTTACAGAAAGGTGCTTCTTTTAAAATTACTTAAGTTTTATACTAACAGAAATCAATTATTTCATTCTCTCAACTCAATTACATGCCAACACTAAATTGATTGTAGTTGCCAATGGCAAAATGACTTGAATGTGTAAATTTACTGTAGTTGTTGAATGACATTTAACAACACATTACTGTGTAAAATGAAGACAACATAAAGTTCAGAAATTTAGTCATTTTCAGACCTGAAAGTTCTCATTTTGAAATATTAAATATATATATGGTGTATTGTAATGAATAAATTGGGAATTACTCGACTACTGAGGGAATGTATATTAACATGACTTGCTCGACCTTCATACTGAGTAAAGTGGTGCTCGTAGTTGTTCAGCATTGATCCTGTGTTGATTCATTGTAGGTGTTTTAATATTGCTTCAAAATTTTAAAATTGAATTATAATTACAATTTATTAAACTGTAGAAGAATACAGGCAATAAAAATGTGGAGATGATAGTTGTTAGAAAAGGTTATTCAGTTTAATGTGAGAGGATTGTCTGATAAGTAACCAGGTTATTGTAATGTGATTTGCAATGTAACGAGTGAAAATATGGACAAAAAAGTTTAAAAATAATGTGTTTAACACCAGGTTGAATCACATTACAAAGCTCCTAATTCACTTTCTTTATTACTCTATCCAAATTAACTTTTATTGAAAATTGTTTGATGAAAATTTGGAAGAAATCCATGATTTTTTGCTCTAATTAATGGAGTGTAAGTTTGGCACTAGTGAATAATGTAATAGCAGTTGATTTGTGTAGAAAATGTTGGGTGTTATGAATCCCAGCAATCTTTAGATAATTGTAAAATCATTCCATGGCTATGAATTTGTCTAATTATTTTTATTAAATTTTACTTTTAACACTTGAATATGCACATATAATTATCTCATATTTGGGTACAGATTTAAGTTGTGACCTCTAGTCAAGACTTGTTACCAAGATGGTAATGATTTTTCAGAAGTCCACCGTATCTGAGTATGAAGAAAATTTGCATTGTGCAAGTTGAATTTTGTGAGTAATAGGCTGCATATATACATTCAAGGTTTGCCATGCTGTCATTTTCTCCCAGTCTTTGACATTACTGCTATCTACAAAAGCTACCTCAGCATGTTGCATCAATTGTGCACTGGTGTAAAGTTTGCAATAAATATTGGTCATATCAATCACTATCCATGACCAATCACTATTAGTTTTCCAGTGTTTTGTGTTGATATTTAATTATAATGTTTAAACAAAGCATGATTCCTGTATTCTAAAGAGACATGTGGCCTAATAAATCTAAATAGATGCAGTTATTAATGCTGATCTTAGTCATTTATGGAAATTTGTAAAAAGTTTCTAGAGTTTTCAGACTCCAAAATTATGCTGCTTGTGCTTTTCCTCATAGACTTAGTTTCTTTGTTGGTAGCTACAGTAGTTTTTATGATCAAAGAAAATTCATTTTTATTCAACAGTCTAAGTGATTTTGGTTTGTACTTAATGGCAAAAAAGAGTGATAGTATCGTAAGGTGATTGTGATAGAATAAATTTCTTTTAAGATCAGTTTATCGTATACAAAGTATGCTTCTCTGTAACATTCATTTGTAAACAATTTGTTTTTTAGTATATATCATGATTACCATGGTGAATATATACAACTTCGTATTAACTTATGCAAGTTGTTAATTTTATCCAGTAGTGTTGATTTCTTTTGGTATATTTCTAGAAAGCACCAAATAGGATGATTACTGTTTTTTAAAATTTTTGTTGCAAAAATACTGGAGTGGCTTTCTACTGAATATTCATATTTCTTATGAGTTAAACCATTAACAACTTAATCTTGTGTGAAGCACCAATTCTGGTTGTGAAATAGTTTTACTTCCCTAAGGATATAATGTAAATTGAGTATTTCTTGAAACGAAATGTTTACTGTCATGAAATTTTTTAAACAGATGTAAGTTTCAGAAAAATATATCCCTCATAAGACAATGATAATCTAATTTGATGACAAAGTCTGAGAAGAGAAAAAGGTTAATAATCCTGTGGGTTTGTTGAAAATTCTGAGAGAAAAAAATTATGAATTCTCATATCAGACAAAAATTCTAGGAGCAAATCAGAATTTTTCTAACTCTGTATATACACACTGATATAGCAGTTGCTAGATATTACTTAGAACATAAATGTTGGATGTCTTCCACTGCAATAGGTTGATTTGCTTTTGTAAGAAGTCTTTCACAGGTTTTATGAAATTTTCTCTTAATGCTGAATAATACCATTAATTGATGACAATAAATTGTGCATCTCAGAAACAGTGGTAAATCTTAACAAAAAATTATTGAAGAAATAGTTACGAGTTACATTTTATGCAGTGATGCATTTGTGGTTGATCACTTTTAAATGAGATGTGACTAAATTTGGTTATGCTTGGTGTGACTACATTTTATACTTTCATTAACACTCCAGTGCATGTGGTAATTATTTGGTAATTCTTCCTTTACTTATTGATTTATGTGAAAGAAATTAATGATCTATTGGATAATCATTTGGACTGGTCAGGGCCGGATTTTGTTTGCTTCTATTAATCTTTTTTTAAATAAATTTGTGTAGCTTTTTATTCAACACTGAACTACCTTTATGTATGAAAGGTTTACTTCAAATTGTTACTAATAGTCATTATTCTAAGATATTGTTTCTTAATAACAAAATGTATATATTTTTTTCCTTGAAATGAAAATAACTTTTTGAAATACATGTTTGTATGTGTGTATGTATGTATCCATTTTATGCTGCTGATAAAGTTTGCAATGACAGAAGTGACGTACTCAGATTGTAACTTTGGCTTGTATATTTCATTTGAAAACTTAATTGTAATATTTCCATGTTTGTCATTTTTAAATTATTAGGAAGGTTTTTCAAGAACACTTTTTAATTTCAACTTGCATAGAAAATTTCAATCCTAATAATCCGGTCCTGGGAGAAGCAAATAAATTTGTTCTGTGTAATGTGTATGTTCATTTTCAGTCATGAATGAAGTTTTAACAGTGAATTGTTGAAAATCATATAAATGGGAAATCTGCAGTCTCAGAGGAGTCAGACAATCTCAAATTATGTTAGACATGGCAGGACCATGTAGTAGTTCTATTCACTTCATTTTTATTTTATTTTCATTTTTTAGAATGGAGAAGTAAAAATCTGGTGCACAAATATAAAAGGAATGTTGAAAATGCCTTCTTTTGTTGTTAGATCTTACATATAACTTTGTACTGTCTTAAGGATCTGAAATAATACATTTCTGAAGAATGAAATATCAAATTCTATTATATGTGATAGCACATCCAAACTGTTGGAGAATATTTACTGTTTAGAAATAGTACAAGGCTGAGTTAAAGATAGATTGTGATAATTTTGAAGGATCCTTTTTGAAGTGTTGTCAAGCTTCAATCTTGCCAGATGCATAATGTACTTCTCCTATTGTTGAATTTTTGTTATATAATTTTATGAATATATTAAAATGTTAATCAGTTTTTTTTTACATTTTTGTGAAACTTTTGAATTTTAATTTTTTATTAATGTTTATCTGAGTTGATGGATATTAAACATGAAGGTCATATATTGCTTATACTACAGATGAACCAAAATATATTGCTCGTACATGCGTCTCTTTTTCAAAATTTATAATGTATTGCATATTTTATCACCTATGTTAAATATTGTTATCTACCATTCCTGTATTTATGAAACAAATCTATCTTGTATTTAGTTTATCTTACTCTTTCAGTAAAAAAAAGTCAAATTTCACAATTCATTGTCAGTTGGTTAATACTGCTAAGAAACCTCTGTCATGAGCAACAGGTTAAATTTGTTTTATTTATATAGCCTGAACTTTTTTTCGCTTTACCTGTTATCTAATTTCTATACATGCGTAATTCTGTCTGTCTTATTCTTTATTATATGCTGTTCTTTCCCACCCATCCATTTCCCTCCTTTTTCTCTTAACTCATTCCTTCATACCTTACTCTTTTCTTCAATCTTCTCGCTTATTTCTTCATTGCTCTCTGTTCATTGGCATTGTTGTAATCGGTCTTTCATACAGTTGTTTGTATATCCAAATGTTTCTGGTACATTAAATATAATTTATGGAATTGTTAAGAGAAATTGAACATATATGTTGTAGAAAAGGGCTGTGAAATGGTTAGGATAAATGTTTGAATTAACTATGGTTACTATTTTCTATCTTTTGTGACTCATTTTATTCCGCTCTAGGTATTGAAGAAACAAAATTGCCAATATCAAAAATTTTATTCTAGCGTCCCTTGTTGATGTTCTAATGTGTGTATTATGTTGAGAAGTGATATAAAATTTGGTAACAATTTCTCTTTGCATCTGGCAAGTTGAACATATTTTGAGGCAGCTTCTCTTACATTCATAATGGAAGACATTCCTATGTTAATATGTCAGTTGATTGTTTTTGTGACATAATTGTGTAATTACCAATTTCATTTTGGATAAAGAGGTACCCATGTATGTTGTAACTTATAAATGGTAACTGCATACTAATTATGTATTGTGAGAAATGTGTACTATATTTCACGTTAAATATTGAGAATCAGGATTACATACGAAAATTGCAGAATGTGTAAATAATTCCATTACATTATTTAAGTACAATAAAGTGATATTTTTATAAGATGTACACTGCACATTGTGTACCTTATTGAATGTATTATCTGTGTGAAGGAAGTTTGCTGTACAACCTATGCCATTAGTTATTATAGTTCCACCTGGAAATGTAATTATTACTATCATTACATCAACTTTATGCTGCTATGATATTTGCTTGTTTATGTTGATATTGGTTGTGTGCAAGGCATGTAATAGATAATAGTAAATACATAATTTGTGCGCCTGTCTGAGATTTGGGCACAGTGCAGATATATTTCCCTCATCATGATGGTTAGGGGAAATAAAATGATTGTTGAATTAATGCCTTCTGGTATGATTTTATCAGGCACCTCATCCTTTTTTTTTTTTTTAAGATAAAAATGATTGTACTTCCTTTACCACTTGTGCATTTTAATTTAGACATTGAGAATCTGTTTTTTTTTTATCGCTTTTAAACTTTGTACAATGCATATTTGTTGTGAAATTGATAGAAGTTGAGTGAAAGAAAAAAGGAAGTTTGTGCACAAGTCTTCAAAAACCTGTAATTTCCTTCTTTTTTCTCTATTATTCTCTTACTGTCATCATTGTATATCTGCAGCAATTTCAATGATGTGATTAATAATTGTTATTCAGTACTTTCCATTCTCAAAAGTTATTTTTGATGAATCTTCATGTAGTTCTTTATTGGCTTCATCACCTTTCTTTTAGGCATTTCCCTATCCTCCACATTCTCCTTCAGCAGACTTTTATGTCTCTTCCTAATTTGCAATTAGATCACAATTAACTTCTAATGCCATATTCCTAAATGATGTTTGCTAGCACATAGGCTACTGGGAACTAAAACTTCTCATTCCTTGGTAATTATGAAATCATGACTAGTGATTTAGAGAAAGAGAAATGTGGTTTCTCTTTTCCTACATGACTATATCAAGATGAAAATATCCATGTCTTAAAGTAAAATTCCTACCTACAATCTTAACTCGACAATTCCCATTGTTAATATAAGAGATTTTGGTTTGCTGTTGTGAATGGTATTTATTTATCCAACCCCATAACCTTCGAGCAGGAAATCTAAATTAATACTATGGTTTTAGTTTTGTTGGAGGTGACACTATGCAGTGCAGGTGTGGTAAAAATGATGCACAAAAGTGATTTATAATAAATGACTAACTTTTTTTTTATGAATGGAAATAAAAATGCATGAAACTGAAGTTAAATGTAGAAGAAAAATTTTTCATTAATTTGTGTTATGAAATTTGTACTAACCCTGTAAATAAAGTGCTACTTAGCACTTTTCACTCATGATTGTTATGCGTTGGTGACAGACGCTATCAGAACAACAACAACAACAACAACAATTTTATTGCTTATAGACTTACTGAAAGTATCAAGCAAAGTCTGTCTAGGAAGTAATTAAAATTACAGTAAATAAGTTAATGAAATTTTTTTACTACGGTCACTTGCAATAATAATTTAACATTATCTGGATAAATTATGTTATATATATATATATATATATATATATATATATATATATATATATATATATATATATATATATATATATATATATATAAAAGTACACATACACACACACACACATAATTTATTAAATTAAGTTATAGGAATTAAAATTCAATTACATAACTTACTGTAATAATTCAATTAGTTGACTTGATAACTTACATGATTAATAAAGCATGCAAGTGCTCACGTTAAACCTTATGATAATTTACATTTCAATTATACAGTCACATCAAATTAAGAATAACATTAACAATGCATTATATTAATATACGAGCAGATATAGTGGAAATAACTTACAGTTAGAGTGAGTAATTCACATTATCTTACAGTAATAGTTTAATTAACTTAATTACAATAACTTGAATACATTAGGTGTTAATAATAATAATTGTAGATGCTTACAATATAATTACATTATTTACTATATTACTAAAGTACATTGTCTTATTGAAAGTGAATGACTGCTACAAGGAGTGGTCACTCTTGTAGCAGTACATGGTTTTTAATTACAGAAGAGTTGAAACAATTCAGATGTCTTTTATGGGCACACACTAATAAGATGATGTTTAAGCAATGTTTTGAAGTATTTATTATCTGCTGATTTTATGGTGACTGGGAGATTATTCAAAAACTGAGCAGCAATGTAGAAAGGATCTTTGTTAGTTGAAAACTTGCTAGTGAATATCCATGATAGTCCCCATGTCCTCTAGTATGATAGTTATGTATTTCTTTATTACAAGAAATTGATTTGATTATTTTTCAATAGAAGTATTACTTTGTAAGAGTAGAGTGCTACAACAGTCAGTAATTCATATTTAATAAAGAAATCTTCACAGGACTGTCTAGGATTCAGTTTGAAAATGCTTCTGATACATTTCTTTTGTAGGACCATTAATCTATCCATATTTTTTTGTGTTGTACCTCCGCATATTTCAATACCATATTAAAGTTGTGAGAAGATTATACCATAATTGACAGAAGTGAGTCTTTCCAGGTTTATCTCCGAGAATATTTTAATATGGTGGTTTACACCAGAATTCCTCATTACTTCCGGGTACACTCGACCTTTGACGGGGGCTCTGGCAGCGGGCAACTTCTGAGGGGTTTTTCAATACATATCACAGTAAACTTCGACAATCACCATGCGAAAGTCTGTGCACGTCAATTCTGAAGCATTATGACCGTGCTTCATGACAAGCCAAGCATTATGACACGCTGCGTCCAATCCAAAATCAAGTGGAAAACACCTTTTTTTTCTCTTTTAAGTCCCACTCTCATACTCTGTACATTCTCTCACAAATTATCAACACCGCCCATATATTTATTGTTTTGCTGCTACGTAATGATTTGTGTCCTCTTCTTGTCAACTCGGTACAAAGGTGAGGTCATGACAGTTCGAAGCAACAATCATCACGTTATTTCCGTGCCATTTGGTAACAATGACTTTGAAGAGAGCTGCAAAATCGAGCTCTCTTCTTATCGTAGGTCAACTGAAGTTTTCAAAGGACAGTTGCGTAAGCAGTTTTCGTTTATTGTACTTCTTCCTCCAAAATTCATGTTGCTAAGCGTAGTAAGCAAAGGCGAACTAGTGAAAAAATAATTAAATATATATTTTTTAATGGGATGGCTTATCTTGTAATCTGGACACAATCGCCGCCCCCTAAAGGTTGATGGGGAAGTCGTGAGGATTTCATTCCCCGGTAGGGTTCAAAGTTGACTAACTATCCACTATGCGTCGCCCTAGACTACAGCTTGTACCCAAATCTCAGGGGCTTGCCATGAATATGTTGTTTTGCATTGTGTCGTCCGTAGTAAGGGACCATTGGCCTACAGACGTATTTACTAAAGAAAATTCTAGAATATATGTGAAGAAAATACTATCTCAAAGTTATTAGCAAAATTGATATTGAGCAGCCAAAAATTTGTCTTGAAGTTTCCCAATATGATATATTTCAAATGAAGTTTCCAGTAAATTCATATTGTTACTCAAATGCAAATAATGTTGAATTAAAAAAAATTGCGCATGCTGTTTGGATACCATAAAATTGTTGGAATCTGATTTTTATTTCCCAGAACATGAGCTTATATCAGAGTCCCTAGCAGAGTTTAAAAATAAAATCGCATTATAAACTTTATTTCCTCAGAAGTCGCATTCAATCTTCTCAGGACAGCATGTAAATTTAACATTTTACCCACCTAATTTGTTATATTATCAGAAAAGAATAGTTCGAAACGGTGGTGTCAAAAAATGTTCATTTTTAATGTACCCTTCATTATCGATTTCACCAGACGAGATGAAAGTAACTTTATCTCTATTTTTGGTCTGTTGTACCAGAAGGGCAGAGTCGAGACTACGATGTTAGTATTTTGAGCGGCACATTGTAATTTGTTTACATGTTCTTCAGGTTACCGCCAAGATTAATGTCATTTTGCTCTCCTATGATAATGACTGTGTTCTGATTGGTCAGTGTCTTCGTGTGGGTGTACAATTCTGCAGTCACTTCTGCAAACCTCCCGTTAGGTTTAAAAATGGACGAGACTGAGCAGTTGGAGGGTAGCTTCCTACTGAGAATGGAGGAAAGATGGCAGCCATGGTTGTCAGCTAAAATAAGTACCAGTTTTTTAGGCGTAGCAGGAGTGTCAGCTTTACGTGTTTCATCAGCCGACCTCGATCCTACATGTCATTTAACTTATCTGAAGCTGCTCTTGATGGCATATTTTTAATAGAAGCAGAGGAGCTCATATGCGCTGCGAACTTTGAGAAGTGTTTCAGTATTAGAGTGAAGTTGACACTCCTATTATCTTACACCATGGTATACTTGTCTATACGAAATCACACTAAACACACTGACCTCAAGCAACTCCTAGTACCCTTACTCTGCTAATACGTGCATTACCCAGAATGCAAACGCCTAGGACGGCGATGCCAGAGTCCAGTAAGTGGTCCATTCTAAAAACATTGATCATTGGCTTACGCGAGCACGTTTAATTTTGTTTGCTTTCAAATAGTATGCACAAATTAAAAATGCCAACTTATAGCTTTTTCCAATGGTTGCACTGAAACCCATCCAAATGCAGTGCAATGCCATTGCTCTGCAACGGTGTTGCCCTTCACGCGTGATTCTAAACGTAACGGCTATTGTTCTGTACACTTGTTTGGATTCTGAAAGCAATAATTTAATATTAAAATAGTTTATGTGATGTTTAAGGGCATGAGTCACTATTTTCGTCATTTTGCTTCATTATCATTTCAAAAATTAGAGTCCTACACCCACAGTTTGATTTTTTTTATTAAATGGTACTATTAGCAATGCATTTTGTTAATCCATATGAAGTTATTCAGTATCGAATTTAAGTTTTGTTTTAAAGGGGCATCAAACACACAAACATACATTTTAAAACTAATCAGGTGGCAACACAATCAAGCATGTTTTACCTTTGTATATTCTTTGTTTATGAGTTGAAAGTTGTAGGTTTTCTAGACAGAGGCGGATTTATCATTTTCGAGGTCCCAAGCTAAACTATTTTTTTATAAAACTTTTTTCTGTCAACAATAACATTTTTGAGATTGAAGATTTTAACCTTTCAACCCCATAATTAATTAAACAATTAAAACATGCCTTCAAATAGTAATTTTATTCAAATTTCCTCGCCTGCTCGTCTGCTGATACAGGCGCAGCGAATCCCTCATATTAAACGCGCCTTTTGCTTATGTGGCATTCTCTGTGCAACCCTTTTCAATTAAAATATCGGGTATACCGGAGGCTCGTGGCCCGCGATCGTGTCAATTCCGCTAAGCGCTATACTCTCCTGCGCTCGGCTACACCCAGCGTCGGTTCGGAGATCGCTAGACATGCGTTTACCCTCGAGCAGACAGCTCTACAATGCGGGTGCACCGAAATATTGGGGTCGAGTGCTTGCATTCAGTTAGCACCAGGGGCAAAGCCTCCCACCCCCAAACCTTGCGATTCGCCAGGCCTAGTCCCAGCTAAACATGTGCCCGAACGCCCTGACAACACGGTTACGTCGAGAATTAGATTTCAGTGGGTGGGCTCCTAACTCCACCAAGTTTGCCAGTCCTCTCCTGCACTCGTTCGGCGGCGACGCGGTGCTGTAGCACTTACCGGCGTGGCTGCGCCGATGACAACTTTCGACTGTAGTGGCGCCAGTCTACTAATTGTCCTTTGTAGCTCTCGAGCGGGGAAAGTAGGGTACTCTGGCGGTCGTTTCCAGACACTTATAAATCAGTCAATCAATCGGACCGGAGGAATTGTCCCTTCAAGGCCGAGGCAAATACCGGAAGTAGAATTGTCCCTTCAAGACCGAGCAAAATTGTTGGTGCAATTCGAGCCAGATCCGCCCATACGCCACGCCGCCTCATATAGTTCACGTAGGCGGCCCATGAGATGCTCCAGGTATTAGGCCTTCTTCCTTGGGTCGCCGTCCGCGGACATGCCACCTCCGTCGTGGATCTGTTCAACTTGGCCTGCTGGTGTACTCCGGACGTCCTCTGCGGTCTCCCCTTGGGACGGTGCCTCTTCTGTGCCCTGCTGCACCCGTCGGTGTAATAGGATGCCGCTGTGGGGGGAGTCAGAGGTGGCAGTGGTCTCGGTGGGCCCCTCGGACCCGAAAGCGGGCGACCCACTTGCGGGAGTCTGCGGCGGTGGGGCGTCGCCGCGCTCGCCCGCTGAGAACTCAGGGGCACTTTCCGACGCAGGAGCAGCCCGTCCGTAGATGAAAGGATTCTTACATGAAAGTATTTGTCGCACCAATGGACAGGGAAAGGAACTCGCGCATCTTAGCACGCACCATCTTGTCATATTTTCCCAGCATGTGTTTATCGTACCACATTTTGAATTTTGGGGGTATTTTTCTTCAAGCCTCAACTTTTTTTTAAATTTCTCAAAAATGGCTCTAATTTTTTTAATTAAATTTTACCCTCAGTGTGAAGAGCACTTATAAAACTGGCGTACGTCTAATTATCCTTGAAATCACTGATTATCCGAAAATTTCAATAGTTGAAGTCTTTTAGGCTTTTTCTACAAATACGATATTGAAGATTAAGATTTTTTCTTTAGGATATCTTTTCTTCAAAAGTCTTGTAATAAGGCCATGTACAATTTTTCGAGAACTTAAGTAGTTTTCTCGAATTTCTAACCTCTTTGAGTCTCAATCTTCTTAGAAAACGTTCCTTCTCTGGGCACTCGAATATTGCTCTACGTCATATCATGTCGATCTGACTTCTTGGTTGTTTCGTCTACCCAGTGACAGGCGAAATAATCTGACAGACGAAAGTATCTCATTTCAGCTTTGGTGAATAATTTTGTTAATTTAATTAAGCCAAAAGAAGTCAAAGGCTTGTCTCTAAGGGCGTAAATAGGGCTAAACTGCCATGCTAGAAACTCTGGAGGTTAAGGCAGAACAATATCCAGAGGGAATGTCTGGTACTGTATTTTTATATTACATCTTATGTAAATGATATTATCACGGTGTATATTTTTTTTATTAAGTACTTTTAGACTGGTGGTTATTTTCAGACTATAAAAAATGAATAAAATAATTCAAATGTAGTAATATTATTTTCCATTTCACGATCTTATAACCATCAGAAGGGAAACTTAACTAAAGGCTGTTTCAAAAGTTGACTGTCACGGTTGTGTGTGATGGTTAATTTCCCGAATGGGACAGTCAACATCAACAAAAATCAATCATTTATGTGCCTTTAAAGGAGAAGAATCGCACGCAGTTGGAACAGCTGCGCAAGATCAGGTATTGATAACACATTATGATAAAGTGGTTCTCAAAATCTCCCAGGATAATAAATGTCGAATTTGGCAGGAAGAAGTAGAAATCATTTATCACTCCGCCTCATCTTGTACATTTCTAGGTAAGTCCTGGAATGGCATGATTGAGTCTGTACTTACCTTCATTGGCAAATCTGTTACGCCGTCGAAGTTCCAAACACATGCTTCAAGTGGTGCGAACACTAAAACCGGTGACGTCTGTTGGACAGTGCACAATATTGTACGATCAACAAATTCAAACTGATCCCACGATAGTGACAAACAAACCGGATATTGTTATCCGGGATCTGGAGGAAAATTCGTGTCTACTTGTAGATATTGCTGTGCCGTGCGATCAAAACATCATAACCAAGGAGCCACAGAAACGTCTTAAATATGAGTTTGGAAATCGAGATCAGCCGAATGTGGGTCGTAAAAAGCACAGGTCGTCCTGATAGTTATCGGAGCATTGGGATTTGTTCCGCAAAATTTTTGTAAGAACTTTGCTAAAATCCCAGGTCATTCAAAAGACTGGGAAGTGAGAGCACGACACTGCTTAGTTGGGAAGAGCCCACATTTTGCGTAGAGGTACCGACAGTTCCTAGATCTGCTCCTTAGGAGCTGGTTGCAACCCGGAGTAGATTTTATATTCAATCGACTCATAACATCGTTAGTCGTGAATTAGAGGAATAATAATAATAATAATAATAATAATAATAATAATAATAATAATAATAATAATAATAATAATAATAAAATTAATAATAATGATATATTTTTTCTAATCTAATAGTGCTGATTTTCATGATCGTCAATGTAGCTGTGATTTGTGATGTATAATGTGCTGCAATCAAGATTTAGAGAAAGATATTTATTTGGTCTACTCATTAATTTATTGCCACAAGTTTGTAAAGCGTTTACAAATAAATACTTGCACAGGTGTGCACGTTATTGAGAAGTCTACGTATCGTTCAACATTTGAGATGTACTTTAATTCCTTTGTCACTTTTTGTTTCTGATAATAGTAATCTTACTTAAAGCGACATTTGCATCTAGTTCTAGTCCTCAGTGCTTGAACACCTGGTAGCATCCTTCCTGTAAGAGAAAGAAAATTCAGACGTTATGATTCATTTACTAAATAACTGAATTGGTTCTTTTAGAAATATATAAATATTTTAAATTGAAATACGAGTACGTCACATTTCAGAAAAATCCTTGGCCAAGAAGTAGTTTATATTTAACAATAATAGCAATTGTTTACACAAGACGATAAAGAGTCACTTTATCTACGAGAGGTAGGTATTACTTCACGAGCGACGATGGATGCGAGTGAAGTATCTTTCTGGAGTAGATAAAGTATCTTTAATATTGCATGTAATGTTTTATTTTATTTCATTACAATTTTTAGGAAAATACAAAATAAACTAGAAGTGCTATAACAGCACGAACTATCTCACATTATTAATGGTTACATAATATTATAATAATGCAATTTCTGTCCATAATAACACGTCTCAGCCATCACTTGTAAAATTCCATTTCTAATTGTAGTGCATGAGGTGCGGAAACTAATTCTTTTAAAGCTAATATTTAAACACAAATTCGTCAATCATAACGGCGTTCCATACAGCGAGAAACATTGTCACCTAATAATGGGAAGTAATTCTATGAATTTCAGACTGCGCGTCGTTGCCATACACATATTGCAAGCTGATATGAACTCAGCAACGACAACAATACAAGAACACTAATAAGTCGACAGTGATTTTGTTAAATGAATAACTATCTGTAACTGTTTCGTATGTACTTTTCTACACTAAAATCGAGTACAACCATAAAAATTGCCTACCGAGCTCACTTTTCTTGTAATCGCACGTACACTAAAACTATATATATTTCGCAGGATAGCCACGTGTCATTTATACTGAAACGTTAGTTGCTTAGATTTATTATAAGACGGTGGTCGCCAACAATGTATGATATTGTAGAATCCACTCAAGATATGACATAGGTACCAGACCGGTCAAATCCCTTGAGCAACTTCACGCTTTTTTTTTCTTTCTTTTTTCTTAAATTCGTTGCGTCGTTGTTGATGCAACGCGTCTTTTAACCCTTCTTGGGCGTTGAGCGCTTTCTTCTGGAGTAATCCTCCGTTACTGAGCAAATTATACTGAGTAATTACTATGTCAAGTCTCATCACGTCGCTGTCAGTCAGTGCATTTTATCCCTTCGGCCAGGGGCTCGACGGCGTTGGATCCCGGGGTTCCTGGCCGGTCACCCAACCACGATCCCGCGAGTCTCGAATTCGCTCAACCTTCGTGACTGCACGGAGCGTAGTAATGAATTCGGCTAGCGCCGCCGGCGCCGCTGCCGCATTGCGAAGTGAATTGTAGTGACCCACGTAAACGACGCGCCGACTCGGCGCGTTGTGACGTTGATCAGAACATGTTAGTTGCGCCCTGCGTGTCGTGCGAGAAAGGTGTTGAAATTTGTGTATAGTACACGCCTCATCTATTCGTTGCGTTCTAGTGTTAATTTTTGTACGAATAGATTCCTCGGCAGTGTGTAAACCATCCAAACAAATTCTGCTTTGTGTGTGGTGAGGTAACTTTGAAGAGACAAAGGCGAAATATTACTCCCCTAATAAGAAAAGCTTATTAATTGTATGTCGGGTGTCAAATCGGTGATCAGAACAAATCGTGGACCTCTCATATTTGCTATGCGTCTTATGTAACATTACTTAGCGGTTGGCTTAACGGAAATTCGCGACATATGCCATTTGCAATTTCTATGGTATAGGGATTTCTATGGCTAGGGAATAAAAGAACCACCGCACGAGCTGCTATTTCTGCATTACCAAAGGTGCTGGAATCACAATTAAAACCAAGAAGACCTTTGAGTATCGCAACCTCCCTTCAGCTATCAGGCCTGTTTCTCACAGCAGCGACATTTCAATCCCGGCGCCACCGGACAATTGGAGTTTAAATTCCCAAAACTCTGGCGAAGACGATTTAAAAGTAAGAACCGGAAAGGGGGACAATGAAGACCCAGATTTTGATGGAATATCTACAGAATGTAATAAAACTTATAAGTGAGAACAAAAAGTTCTAGTTTGTGATTTAAACTTGTCGAAGAATCAGGCACAATACTTGGCGTCTCGATTGAAGGTTTGGAACCTCCTTCAGAAGGGAACAATAACACTAGGAACAAGATTTTGACCTCCAGGAAAGTAGAGTGCGCAACGTATTCAATTTTATACGTAGATTACAAATATAAATAAAATAAAAACGTCGTACACGCCACAGTTTTTAAATACAACGTATCTTTATACCGTACCATACTGCATTTTGCTATTAATGCATATTGGACATATAAGGTATGTTTAATTAATACGCATAAAATCTATTTACAAACTAGAAGTGCTACATAATGGCACAGACTTTCTCGTAGCATATTTTTCTA
Source organism: Teleogryllus occipitalis (assembly GCA_011170035.1). Lineage (NCBI taxonomy): Eukaryota > Metazoa > Arthropoda > Insecta > Orthoptera > Gryllidae > Teleogryllus > Teleogryllus occipitalis. Next base: position 38,396 of record BLKR01006093.1, read on the forward strand.
ATTCCCTTGGCGTGGACTAGCTTTAAGGTTTTGCTCCATTCTGTGGCCAGCTACCATTTATCGTCACCGATAGTGCATTTTCTTGACATATTCTCAACTTTTCGATTTCTTAATAGCACAACCAAAATATGACTTCAAGGATATTTAAGAAGAGTAAAACCTCGTCAAAAATAGAAATTTTCATTGAAAATTTTGAAGACGTTTTTAAGAAAATGGCGATTAAGCACTACTCTAAATGCAAAATTTGAAGCTCTTTTTCACAGGAATCTATTGAGTTTTCGAAAAACTTTATCTGTTGTCATCTGAAACACTTCCACTCACAAATGTAATAATGTGTACAAATTGATGGAAATGTGCATATTACCAGCGTGAAAGATAATTCAAAAAACTACATTTGTGTAATGTTTGAAAAAAACAAAAGAATACACCAAAATGAACTTTACGTCATATTAAATAGTGCAATTAGCACTATCCATTGGACAAATTACAAAAAACAACAACATTGGAACCATTGAAAATGGCAATTGAGCATTTCTGAAAATGCGGAATTTTGAGCTCATTTTTACAAAAAACTGTTGACGTTTCGAGAAAATTTATTTGACATTACTCATGTACTCATGCGCATGTACTCATAAATCTAATAATGTGAAGAAATCGCCTCCACTGTAAATATTACCGACGTGAGATACAAGTAAAAAATACATTTTTGTAATTTTTGAAAAAACAAAAGAATAGAGTAATATGACGTTTATGTCATCAATAGGATGCATTTGGTACTACCCCTACCAAAACATTAAAGAAAAAATTTGGAGCCCTTTTTGAGAAAATCTTGTTTTGTAATCTTTTAAAATTGCAAATATTTCACGCTCTATTGCACGAAAAGTACTAAAATTTTCAAAAAAGTCTACATAACCTTAATGAAAGAATTATTTATGGGCAACAAATTTTATTTGAAGGAAAAACCTGTCTTCAATTTTATAGTTGTACGAAGACGCCGAAAAAATTCAAACTTTTGCAATTTTCGACAATTCAGAGTTAACCGTGAAAATCGAACCTATGCCACCTTTATAAGTGTATTTTACTCTATTAGTTCCAGAAATTTAAAGAAAATAATTGGAGCCGTTTTTAATAAAATTTTGAAAATGTCTGGGGGGCTTCATGTAAAGTACCCCCAAATTTTAAACAATGTTTTTCAAAATTTCAAATCTTCAACTAGAGCAAGATGGACAGAGGTTTCTTCAATTTGGAAAAGATCGTACGGATAGTTTAGGCGCTAGTAGTGTTCACAGACGGACGAACAGACGGACGGACGCTTTGAAAATCTCGAAATCGATTTTCCGCAGCATTACGTAACTTTCTCTATACTACGTATATTACTCCCGTATGTACGTATGTACACGAGAAAGTAATAAAATACTTGTTCAGTTCATCTATGCCACTTTCATGAGATATCAACAAAATTATGCTTCGTGTTTGTTTTTTTATCGTCTGTATTCCAAGATTGTGGGCTTTATTCTCGGCTCTGGTAGTCGCGCTCAATTACGAGTAGGTCTTAGTGGTCTTCAGTGACGGCTGGTGCCCCAACAGACTGGAGGTTGCACCTCCATCGAATGACGGAAATGTAATTTCCAAAATTCAACATACGAATATATAATAAATATGTAAGCAATTCAAATCAATTAAAACTAAGTGAAATAAAAGTCTATATTGAAACACTACTTACATAATTTTATGCGTAAGGCATATACACCTCCCGCGCGCGTGGTTCTGGCTTTGATTTCCACTGGGCACTTAAGTTCGACACCAGCACATTGCAACAAGCACTATTGTTTCGACACGTTTCACACAAATAAAATTATTTTATTTCGAAAACTTCACTACCCTGGTATATTTGGCAATAATGAAAACGCGAGACACTATCCACTCGAGGGACTTCCATGCAGAACGGCCACCTTTACACAAAGAACTCCTCAAATGTACGTTTTGAATCAACAAACCTATTATCGAATGAAAACAAATTCTCCAATTATAAACAATGCATTGAAGTTGAGTCAGACGAAGACAGAATATGGGTATTCCCCTGCGACTCACTCCGTCGCCGTGCAGCGCAACAGCACCACCTGAGTGGTTGCCCAATCTAAAGGCCGTATATTCCCCGTGTTAAATCGAAGTGCCAAATAGCGAATGCAGTAATTCCAGGAACACAGCCAAGAACCAAGAGCGTGGTGCAATTCCTGGCAAGGCACCAGACACCGGAGAGAGCGCCAGTTGGCGCTCTTTGGTTTCAGAATGATTTCATACATATCGATATTGCTGCAGTATCTTGAAAATTGAATGTCATTAAAAGGAAAATGTATATTCCTAAGATATTATGAGATCGTTTTCATTTTCTGGGGGTTGTGCAACCGTGCAACCCAAGCATGAGTCGCCACTGACTTAGCAGGTCTCGTTATTCAAATCGTCGTATATATTTCAAATCGAAAGTGTGCGAATCAATCCGATAACTTCTGTTGAAACCCGAAACACGATAATCGTCATTTCAGGCGTCGTTTCAAATCGAAAGTGTGCAAGTCAACTCGATATCTCCTGTTACGTTTATAGAAGATTTAGACCCAAACTTTAAAAGAAAAAAATATATGAAATTACAAAACTGGCGTATTCTTTATACTTTGGCTGTCGTGTTTGTGATCAGGACAAACTATGGGCTACTCATCAGTCCTATGAGCCACCATAAAATGTCAATATTGTGAATCTTATTATATCAGCATGTGTCTCCGAACTCTACCGAACGGGAAAATCTCCACGTTACTAATCGGAAAACATGTTGACACCACCGTGGAGATCCGCCTTCCTTTCTAACAGCTTCCAGAAAGATTTCCACAATTATAATACGATATATAAAAGGACCGCGCTAGCTGCTCAGAGGCAGTTCCCTCGGGTGTCACGCCAAAGGCAGTTCCGACAACAGCCACGCCACGGGGAGGGGGAGTTTCCTCGGAAGCCACGCCAGGACGCAGTTCCGGCGAGAGCCACGCCGCAGGCCTACGCTACACTACTACGAGAAGCCGAGCAGTAAAAGATGACGGCAGCGACGAGCCCTGCCCCGCCGCCGCTGCTGAGGGTGCGATGGATGATTGGTGGAGTGATGTGGTAAGCAGCCGTCCTCGCCAACTCGACTCCCCACCTCGTCCTCCTAGTGTGTTTCCCATCTCTCTCCTTTCCCCCTCTGTCTCTCCCCGTATCTTTGTTGTCTCTCCCCACATAATACAGTAATTATTCGAACTCATCGACTTTTGGCTCGTCAAGACCCCTTCCCCCTCTCAATGCACAACAAACCACCAAATAACCAACCACAGTACACCATAACCCTTCCTGCGCCTTCCTAGGAATACGCTGTAACCGATCAGCTTCCGGAGGGGCGTAGAAGGCACAACACAGCAGTGTTATGTTATCTGTACATGATTTGATGACATGGTAATGATGACAAGGTACATAAATGATCCTTAAGTTGTGATTGTATGGAAAACTCAAATCATTGTCATTCGCTGTACCAATGTTGTGGAGAATACCAACAAACTATTTTAATGACGGCTACTTACTCATGAAATAGATATCTGACCTCTCGACATCAGTTACCCTCACAATTATTCTGCCAAGCAACCTGTCTCACAATGACGAATTACCAGTGCCTGTACCCACGGAAACATTGTCCATAAATCATGAAGAAAACTGTGATGAAACTGAAGCCGTGTTTCCCCCAGAAACACAAGCATCCACTTCAAAACATCCAGACTGGAAAGGGTCTGGAAAGTTTGACACTGGTATGCACTTGCTGGAGCAGGAAGACCTAAATGATTGGCATGGGACCAAAATTTGTCAAAAAAAGAATCTGAACTGCTAGGCTCCAGATTACAATAATGAAAACTACTTGCTGCCTCGGCAGCAAGTTAAGAAAGTGAGTTTAGAAACAGGCAAGAGATATTTGCTCAATATTCTACTCTTGAAGTTACTTTTTGTTTTCCGACAGTTATAAAAATAAACGGAAGGAATCACTTCCACTTAATTAGCACAGGGGCTCGAAAATCGTTGGCACTTTTCATAACCGATAAAAGTGCAATTGGAACCAAATGTTTCATACATTTCATTTTACAATAAAGCAGCGCCTTAGCATCATCGCTAAGGTCATGATAATATTTACTTCGAAACGTTTTTAAAAAGAAAAGGAAGCGACTTGCATGTTAATCAAATAGTGTTTTTTAAATCAAATTTATCGACGAAATTCGCAGTCAGAACCTAAATAAACCGAAAGAAAGAAAATATCATTGTAAATAAAAAACGCGATAAGACACACGGACCTCGGCAAACACATAATACAGCCAAAAACTTACTAATTCTCTGGGAATCGCTTAGGTGGCCACCCAACACTTTCCCGCCGAACATTGTAACGTCATTCTGGACATCTCTATATGTAATAAGGCGGTAATAAATGAATTTAATATTACAAATCATTGAACATTAGTAATTTAATTAGTTTATTAGTAGGGAACGGATTTCCATGTAATTACATGTTACAGGAACTAGATACATGCATTTAATAATATTTTTTAGAGTTTACAAGATATTCTGAATGAATCAGAGCTATTTTTATTTTACAAATTTTTACATGTTTTGGAATAATTACATATTTTTACATATTTTACCTATTACTACATATTTCGTTACATTTTCGTATATTTATACGTCGAAATATTTCAGATGCGCGTTTGCAATTTATGTTACGAAATCATCTTTCGTATAAATCAAATGTAATGCTAATGACCACCACTTCGCCATGAATTGTCAAACACTCTTCCCTACCTTCTTCCTCCCCCCCTTCGCTTACTCCCTTCCCCGCTTACTGAATACTTGGAGTTCACTCCAAGATGATGATCGGACTTTTATGATCGGATGAGCGGACTTTTATGAACAAAAGTAATTTCAACCACAAACAAAAGTAATTTCTAATGTTTCAAACAGCACATTCGTTACTCGATCGAAAACTAACAAATATTTTTTTTACACAAAATTGTCTTACCGCGTTATTCGATTTGGTGGGGGGGGTATATTGCTTTTAACCCTCTCCCCAGGGATCCATCATTGGCTACACGGTACTACTATTCACTTGAACACGAGCTCCTCGTGAACATTGTAATATACTATGAGCGTGTTTTATATTTCGAATACAATTTTAAGTAGTGAATCTTCTATTCTTCTTTGTAATGAAGTCTAGTGTAAACTTCTTCTATAGAGGTAGAACCTACTTTCAGCCACCCCGAATCCTTGTTAAGAACTGATCGGTGACGTCCATGCTCGGAAAAGTTTTGTAGAGAACAATTTTGAAGACAATAATGAATTTTTATTTTACACGTTTTGGAAAAAATAAGCATATATGTATGTACATATTTTGCATTTTTTATTACAATAAATTCCGTTCCCTATTTATTAGTGTTAGAGTTAGTTATTTATCAGCTGTGTTTTAAGATGATCTTTTACGCGGCGTTGCCATAGAGGCCGGGACATAACAGTTCTGGTGTAATGAGCAGAGACAGAATTTCCATGCAAATGCATGTTTTTATTTAACGTTCGTAGAGCTTCTTTGAAATTATATCTTTCTTGAGAAGCTCATTTTAAAAACGCATAGTTTTTCCGCGCATGTTCGCGTTTTTTTTTTTTTTAGAAATTCATCTCTCATGTCAGCTCGATCATCGATTAGCCCTATATCAGCTGCCTCAAGCTGTAGTCGTGTGCCCGCCTCATTGTCCCGGGACGGCCGGGGACTCCCAGAAAGCGTCGGACTTCACATCACACATTTGGACATTTTTTCAATTAACAATTAAAACTGTGTATGATGTAAGGTAAACGGTACAGTGATTGGCCACTCCAACTATAATTGGAATTATCGCTTGTTCTAATATCGTTTTCTAATATTTTGCTTGTAAATGGCGCGAAGGGACGTTTTGTGAGTGTTTTGAAATATTTAATTAGACCGCAAGAGTGCAACTGTTGCCAATAAGGCGGATGCTTGTTCACAGTGCGGTGTGTGTTCATTGTACGTAAAGATTTCTTAAGATTTTATTTAGAAACCTGATATCCAAAAGTGCTCTTTGTTAATTACGGCGGTAAGTAAATCACAAAATGTCAGAAAGCGCAAATCTTATTGAGTGACAATGATATTAGCTGAAAATGAGAAGCCTAGCTTTGCGAATTTAATGGCGTACGGGGGTATCCAATGACTATCTTCGATGGTGTGTGAATTGCGTTATTGGCCAGTCTGCTAATAATTGTTGACACCTTGTTTTGATCGCCGTTTAGTATTATTGCACACAGGTAAATCCTGTGTGGGCCTGAAGTAAGTGATCTTATAATGCCAAAGAAGCCAAAGCACGTGTATAATGCAGGAGCCATGGTAAATGCCATCAAATGTATTAAAAATAACAGGGCATATGTGCGTTCTGCAGCAAAATCATTTGGCGTTCTCAGAACAAGTTTGCAGTGTCATTTAAATAATACAGATCACAAAAGAGCTCTAGGTTCTGATGCTGTTTTATCTAAAGAAGAAGAAGCCAGTCTAGTTAGGTGGATACTTCAACTAGCGAGGGAAGGTTTTCTAAGGAAGAAGGAAGATCTATAAAGTAACGTTCAACAAGTTTTAACAGCTAAACCAAGGCCCAATCCGTTAAACAACAACTGTATAGGAGAAGGCTGGGTCAAGATTTTTTAAGAAGACATCCCATAATCACTACACGGGCAAAATTGAAGTAGTTACAGCCGCTTGTTCGTGTGTCAGCAAAGAAGACATCAGTATGTGATTTGAAGACGTTATAGGGTACATCGAGGGAAGTAACTTGGATGAAATAAATGATTCTACAAGGGTCTATATTGGAGAGCGAATGGATGATAAGCGAGGTATTGTACGAATATATTTGAAACGTATTCCTTCCATTTCTAATTTAAAATGTCATCACACTTCTGTGAATCTATTCACAGGCGGCCGGAGGACACATCTGAATTAAGTCGAATTTGCTCAGAGTTGAAAATCGAGGATATTGTAATTTTCCCAAACAACACTTATATAAAATATTATAGAAAATATTAAAGTTATATTTAATCTGCATCTTTCAAATAGTGTTTTCATGGGTAATATAATAATTAATTAAAAATATTTGTTTCTATTAAAAATAATTAAGTGGCCAATCACTGTCATCATGTTGGCCAATCACATATATTATATGGCCAATCACTGTACAAAATGACACGTTTATTAAAAAAGTAATTAATAACGTAAGGTTCATTTTCCGATAGAAATTACGGTTGGAGTAAGTATTAGGAAGAAATAAGTTGGAATAAGTAATCATTGGACGGTAGAAAGATCGCAGCAAACTTTCAAAATGTTTGTTTACAAATAAGTTACTGCTGTCACAACTGTAAAGTGGCCAATCACTGTACCGTTTACCCTACTCTGACTAACCGAGAAACAAATTCAAATCTGAATACATATGGAAAAAAGCATTTTTGCCCAGCATTGATAAGAAAATATTCACCGTGCATATATGCAAACGAATCGCCCATTGTTGTTTTGACAACGCCGCACGCCACATTGGCGACAATGCATCGCTGGCTGTAATCAAGGTTCGATGTAATCGAGGCATACTTGCGTGAAATTATTCTTGCTTTTCAGTATAATTTGTTGCAAATACTGTAACAGTTAAATTTATTCCTCTCTGTTTGATTTGTAAAAGTAAGAGATTATTGCTGCTCCTGACTATCGAAATGAATGCAAATATGTATCACAGTCGCTTTGTTTGAATTAGTTCAATTGGACGTTTTCAAGTAACAGTTGAGGTGTTAGTAGCACAGAAACGGCAATATTACCAGTTTCCAATAATGCAAGAAAGTATATGTTGTCGTAGCACCACTAGTTTAGAACCGACACCATTTAAGTAAAAATGTCTATGTAATATTGTACTTTTGCAAAGTTAATTTTTTGCAATTTTTGAAAATACGAAGAGTTCGACGAAAATAGAACCAGCAACACTCTTTTTATCGTGCTTTGCTATGTATGAGGAGAAAATTTCAAGAAAAAATGCAAAAGTTTCAACTTTTGCAATTTTCGATAATTCAGAGAGTTCAATGAAAATGAGACCTGCACCACTTTCTATGCGTCCTTTGCTCTATCCGAGGAAAAAAGTTCAAGAAAAAATTTGGAGCTGTTGTTAAGAATTGCAAACGTTATAAACAATGCAAGAGAGTATGTGTTGTTTTGCATTAATAGTTTATATATTGTATTTGAGATACTGTACAGGTGACACAGAAGAAACTACAAACTTTTGGGGCATGTAGAGGGATCCAAGATGGTCACTTTATGCTAATGAAAACGGGATGGGAAATTATATTTAATGCACTTACGCATGTGCCATTTACCCCTGATTGTTAGACAACTAATTATACATTGACATTCGGCGGGTAAACGAGATCTCTTTAACTACGTCAGAAGGAGACATGCAAACCCAAATCCCTAGTAATTTGCATACAAATGGAGAGTAAATGAATCATGTTTAACTTTGTTATATGAAATTTCCCATATGATAATTGTCAAATAGGACATTATGAAACGATGATGTAATGATGAGTATTAATTCACGAGTATGATATTTGAATAGGGCAAGGAACAAGCGAACGAGTGTTTGTATATAGACTAAATGTAACTATATATATAATCAAAATTCCGACGTCACTACGTTCCACGACACGACGTCCGACGTTCTTTCTGGATGTGTCAACTCCACCTCTGATTCACCAGGCATTTTAAACTAAAAATTGGGACAACCACATGGCAGCAACTTATAACTCAAAGTAACTTGGGTGTTGATCTTTACATCAGTCAAATGTTCCCTCCAATAACTACCACTGCTCTAGTCAAATAGGATCAAAGTGAAATTACGATCCAATTTATTTAAAATATCACTAGTGAAAACCCGTCAAAATTTGACGGTGAGATCTGAGATAAATATAAAATACTGTGACCAGATTAATGTTCACAATACGTTGCATTGTTTGGATCTTCAGGGTATAACGAAGATATTCTGTGATGTGAGTTCCCAAAATTTTGAACACGTATGGCCCATGGGCAGGTGGCAATGCAATATCGGCGCCAAATTGCACAAAAGAAAGAGCACTATTATACTGACGGATATTATTTCTAAAGTTTTTTGATGTGTCATCAATTCCTATAAAAAAAATTTTATTTCTTCTGGCATATCGCTTGAAGGTGAACTTATTTTCCCATTTAAGCAACACAGAGGTAAATCGTTTGCAGAATTTCTCTCACATGCGAAGTGCAAAGCCGAACAAAACTGACATTTCATAGACAACGACCCAGCAGAAAACGAAATGACTTCACTATCACGACACTTACGCTGACTTTCTCTTTCCCTGCGTCCAGTTAATGTACGTTTGCGTCTTTTGGGACGCGTGGGCAACGATTCGGAATTCGACATAACCTGTGAACAACTTCACTACTTCAGTACAACCGAGCAAAACACACTGTCCGAATGTTCTCTACAAAATACACCACAAAAGCAAATACATGCAAACTGTCAACGCCACAATGCAATAATTACACTGAAACAAAACCTTGATGAATTGTAAACAAATCTCAGCAATCAAAACAAAACATCAAACAGCGCCACCATGAAGCATCTATCGACTCATATATATCGATTTAGAAACAGCCACCCTTTGGAAGAAAACAATTGACTATTGATAAGCGTACTATTAAAGAAATATTTAATTAATTAATTTACACACTAAATGTTGGTGAATCAACACAAACAATATCTGCTAACACATCTAGGGATCACATTCTTTCATTTAAAGGAAAAAATACTACAATCGGTTCAGTAGAAGCTCTAAACGAAGACATGGCAAAATACCTTATTTTTTTAAATATATAGATGTAAAGATACTTATAAAATGCAATTTTAATGTACACAATCAAACGAAACATTTGCTAGATTCTCAATAATTCTCAATGATTAATTGTCAATACTTGGTTTGTAAATTTCTCTGTGAGTATCATTATGCAACGGGTTGCAGCCATCAAACGACAGAATTACGCAATGGGAATAGGAAAACAAATGATCTCCGACAGCCCTACATGTTTTAGAAGTTTGTCACTTTTATTCTAAGACATCTTAATATTATTTAAACCTGAACGAGTATACGCAGGATTTTAAAATACGCATTACTTAAATCTCCTTAATTTATGCCTTTAAATGTATAATTTTAAAAATGATTGATGTCAGCTCTACCGGTTCATAAAATACGCATAGTATTAATACATTTGGAACTTTTTGAACCGCATTTCGTTTTATATTAGGTTATTTAAGATGTTAAAGAAACCATTAAGTGTCTTTTTATTTATTTATTTATTTATTTATTTATTTATTTACGTCAAAAAACAGTTAAAAACTGCGTATGACGGGTTATGGGGAAAAGTGAATTGTGTGCACATTTTCAAAATTCTGTGATCCCTACACTAAATCATATACTACTTAAGTTTTGAATTTTGAAAGGGAGAAAAAAACAAAACAAAAAAACTCCCATGTAATAAAATCGATTTTCAAGGATAAATAAGCAATAAATTTTGAATTTTGAAAGGGAGAAAAAAAACAAAAAAACTCCCATGTAATAGAATCGATTTTCAAGGATAAATAAGCAATAAATTTTGAATTTTGAAAGGGAGAAAAAAAACAAAAAAACTCCCATGTAATAAAATCTATTTTCAAGGATAAATAAGCAATAAATTTTGGCTCTTATTACTTCCTGCCGCGACAACATGGAAACGATAATTTGAATAATTGTATTTCCCACTGAATTCTAGAAGACGTGCACAGAAAAATGAAGTTACATTTATGTCCAGAAGCAAAACAAGGGGCCATCTCAGCATTTGCTCAATGGATCAGGGAAACTGGACGAAAAACCTGATCGAGATGGGGTCTTATGCAATATTTACCATAAGTGATTGAGGTAAGTGCGAAAGGAATGAAACAAATTCATCTAACCCTTCTAGAGAGCATAAAAGTATTAAATAACCCCGACATAGATGTACAGAAAATTAGTACGGAGAGGTTACTTAAGTCACCTTAGTGGCTTGTGATGGTGGGTTCGTGCTGAAAAATTTGTCATATGGAGAAAAGAGCAACAAAACAGTAATTCAAGATGCAATATCACCTAAATTCTTTTTATTTTATACATACAAGATATATTAATATGTGTATGGGAATATAATATGAACTTCGACGTGCAGGAAAAACATATTTTTGATAAGTATATCGTAAAAGCTGTTGCTGAAGGGTTGATACAATATACAAAAAATCAGTTAAATACATGGAAAAGTATATTGTAAACAGTAACTTAGTAGAATATCAAGTAAAAATGCGAGAGGTTGCGAACTTTTTGGCGGCTTTGACAGTTTCTTTTAGGATTAGAGCGAGATGTCATTTTAGTCTGTTATAGAATTGTACTAACAGGTATAATTTTTTCCTTGATTAATTGAAATATTTTAGACATACCCATTAGTAGTTCTTCACCAGCTCTGCCCATACTGGTATGAGAGATGTTATGAAGGCACTTGTTTCGCTGACAAAACATGGAGGTATCTTCACCAACAACAATGCTGGTCGCTCCATGTTTTGAAGCATATGACACTGCATACATGATACCCATGGTCCCACTGCAAAATTGCTCTGCTTCTATGACTCCCATTGTCCTGTAACCACATATAGTAGCAGTAATAATAATAGTAATAATAATAATAATAATAATAATAATAATAATAATAATAATAATAATAATAATAATAATAATAATAATAATATATTCCTGCAAATTACAGTACTATCAGTGACAGTTTTATTTATATATCGCATTATTAATATATTGCTTATTTACTTGGTATTATTAAAACAATCCATCGTTCACTCGTCAAATGAGTGATAATACCATTTGAGTCACGTACTAACTTTATTTTATCTTAGGTATAATAAAAAAATATATTTTTATTTATATATTTTACGTCAAAAACTGTGTGACGTGCTACAGGGAGAAGTAAATTCTGTGCACGTCTTCATAATTATTACCCTAAGCCTTATACTACTTGAATTTTGAATACAGAAAGAAATTAGCGTTTTTTGCACGGATTGTTAACAAAATATTCGCTCCGATGTAATAAAATCTATTTTCAAGGGTAAATCAGCAATAAATTTGGGCTCTTATCCCCCATCATGTCCTTCGTCAAGGAATAATACTTTCTGCCACGTCAACATGGAGAACGATAATTTGAATAACTATATTTCCCACTGAATTGTAAAAGACGTGCACAGATAATGAAGTTACATTTACGTCGAAAAGTAAAACAAGGGATAAGCATTTACTCAAAGGATAAGGAAAACTGGACGAAAAACCTGATCGAGATGGGGGTCATTGCCCTAGAAGTTGCGGTACAATACTTGTTACAGGTTGTTTAGAATTATACAGTCCAAATAGTAAATAATACATTAAATATCACTGTTAAAATGCATGTTACGTTCGTTTTGATGCCCAGTATAGTATCTAATTGTATAGAAATAGTTATGCAGCAGAAACGATTTTACTTGGAATTTAAACTTTTCTGTCGAATTTAATCGTTTAATGTAAACGTATGATGATGTCTCTTACAATTTTTTAAATTTAAATCTCTTACTAATTCATCCCTAATAAATAACGAGAAATATTACAGAACGCGCAAATGCTTTTGGTTGTGACCCGATTTTTCGGTTATCGTATATTTTTCAAATATCTGGTAATAAAATTATATAAATTCGGATAATGTTATTTATTTATAAACAAGTACAGAATTGAAAAAAGCGCAAAACAAATCAGGAAACTTCATGTAGTAATGAGTTAACGCAATTATCAACGAAACAACAACAAAAATTGATCTATTCTTTTTGGCATGCCATGTACCGCGTACATCAAATATAATAACGCCCCTACTTCATCTCCCTTTCTTTTCAAAACGTATTGTTAGCGCGAGCAAAACTTGCAATGTTTTAATGTATTTCTATAGTTTTGAACAATATCTGCATGGGTTGCGATGGTCTGACCACTATTCCTTGACTCAGCCAAAGAAGATCCTGTACTGGAGGACCCCAGACACCAGTTTGCTCTCTGTTGGAAAGGAAAGGGAAATGACATTATCGTGCGTTTATCATGTGCATTCGTATTTTGCCGGGAATGATGCTACAAAGGCTTCCTGGATCCTCTCTCTGAGCAGTTTGCAGAGGGAAGATAACTGTGCGTGTGTTAGCACAGCGGGTGTAGAAAGATAGTTATTTAATATTAGAAGCGAATTCCATAAAAACTGTATAAGATATCAGCGTTTTAATATTAATTTTATACTCATCACAAATTAAAGAGAATTTCTCTCGATTCTCGTAGTGTACAAACATGCAGTATTAATCGGACAGGGTTTTGTGTATTTGTATTATGTTTTTGTCAATTATTATTGTTGCACTTGTCTACTTCTTTGAAAACACTGGGATTGTGATTGATGTCAAAATTGAACAGTTGTATTGCTTTTTCATTTTGCGTCAAACTTCCAAGATTTTTTCTGGATCATACGAAGTTTACGATTTCAGCACGATAATGCAGGTAAGCACCCCCTAGTTATAGATTGTGTATTCTATGAAATGTCAAATTCAAATTAACTTTGTGACCAGGATCAGACAAAAATTATATTTTAAAAGTTAACAAAGTTTAACTTTAAAACGTTTACTAGTCGTAGGAGCTGTGCGCGACAGAATCATTCTGCCTCTTTCTTTTTGTTGAATGAAGATTTACCAGGCAACAAACTACATTTCATATCTAAGTAACCATAATGGAAAATCCTATATTTAAGGCAAATGCCACTCAAGAAAAACCACTACTTTTTTAACATTGAGCACAAGGACTCTGCTCTTGAAACTACTTTTTTTGTTCTAGCAATTTGAAAAGTTTGTGAGAGCCTAGCCATTTGATTTGATTTATTTTGTCAAAAAACAGTAAAAACTATATGTGACGTATGGACGAGAAGTATAATCCACGCACGTTTTCTTGAAATCCTGAATCTCTTCCCTATCTTTAAACCATAAATTGTTGAATGATGAATAAAAGTAGCAACAAAACGAGGTTAGCAACATTTGAAAACTAGACCATTTTGCTCCAGAGTTATAGAAAACATTTGAATCGGTAAACGAATTGAAGATTTTATATTTTAGTATTTCCAACAAAATAGTAACCCATACTCCCGGGTCAACTCCTTCCATAACTAACAAAAGGAGAGCGCAACAAAACGTGTGCATAGTGATACGTCCAGCAGCAAAGCAATGGACCAGTTGTCCAGTCATTAATTGCTAAAAAAGACTGTTCTAAAACATATTGTTGTGTAGTTTTGATTTTTATGCTTGATGTTTTTATTTTGTTTGTTTGGGGTATTGAATACGAATATGAAGTTTGCAAAAAATATTTCCGATGGGATCTGAGTTATAACAAAAACCAGAAAAAAACATTTTATTCTGTTTTTTATTATAAAAAACTGTTGAATTTAAGCAAAAAAGTACTCATTACGGCGTCTTCCTACGACTAAAAAATTGAAGATAAAGATTTTTCCATCAAATGAAATTTGTTGACCATAATTATTTTAAAAACTTTTTGTTTTGAAAACTTGAAATGTACATTTTTTGAAAATGTTGGTAGTTTCGAGCAATATGTGCAATTTTAAAAATAACAAAAACAAGATATTTTTAAAAACGGCTCAAAATTTTTTCTTTGAACTATTGATAAGGATAGTGATCAATGTACCCTATGAGATATCATAAACACGATTTTGCTCTTTTCTTTTAATTTAATTAATTTTAATTAATTTTTAAACTAAATTACAAAAATGTAGTTTTTTTACTTGTCTCTAAAGACATTATTTACATTAACGGCGATTTCTTCACATTATTATATTTACGAGTACATGTGCTTTAAATGATGTTAAATACAGTTTCTCGGAAACTCAACAGTTGAAAATGAGCTGAAAATTCCGCATTTTCTGAAACGTTCAAACGCCATTTTCTCGAAAATTACTCCAAACTTCTTCTTCAAACTTTTCCAACGGATAGTGCTAATTCGACTGTATAATATGACATGTAGTTTATTTTGGAGTATTATTTCTGTTTTTCAAAAATTACACAATTTTTTAAAATATCTCTCACACCGTTAATATGCACATTCCCAGCGATTTGTAAATGCTATTGCATTTGCGATTTTGCTTAGTGCACTATTGCAGTTTGCACTATTGCATAGTTCTTCAAATGACATTAAACTAAGTTTTTCGAAAAAACTCAAAACGTTTCTGTGAAAAAGAGCTTCAAATTTCGCATTTACTGTAAGAATTAAACGCCATTTTTATAAAAACTGCTCTAAATTTTTCAATAAAAATTGATATTTATGACGAGGTTTTACTTTTCTTGAATATTTTTAAAGTAATATTTCGCTTCCACTGTGAGGAAACCGAAAAATTGAGAAATTGTGAAAAAAAGGGGCAAGACAAGAAAGGGGCGGCGAGAGATGGCAGCTGGCAAGAGGATGGGGTAAGACTGTAATGCCAGTCCACACCAAGGAAAATAGAAAACTTTACTACGAGAAAGTCTGTGCCATTCTGTACTACCTTTACTTTATTTTCTCTCCCTTACTCGTAAGAAGAAAAAGTTATGTAATCGTGCGCCGGAAAATGGGGAATTTTCGGCAGAAAACTATTTTTGCCGGGCCCTAGTGCCAAAAAAATCGATAAATCTTGTTGCTATACATTTTAAATTACTGCCGCTAACACTTTGTGTAATCATAATCCATATTTTCGATATCCATCGATATAAAATCGATTGACGAAAAAAGTCTGTCCGTCCGTCTGAGGCCAACGCTAGCGCCTCAACCTTTCAGCCGATTTTCTCCAAAATGGATATTCCGCGATCGATTGAAATGAACTCGAGGCCCTCTGAGTTTGAAACGGATATTTTGATTTTGGGGGACATTTTACAAGAAACCTCAACAACCTTTTCAATTTTTTTCTCAAAAATGGCTTCAGTTTTTTTTATTAAACTATCCTTGGATAGCGTACAGGATGCTTAAGAGAATGGAGGGAGTTTCATATTCGTTGAAATCTCTGATTTTTGGAAAATTGCCATAGTTCAATTTTTTTCGGCGTCTTTCTTCAATTACAATATTGAAGACATTTTTTTAAATGAAATCTGCTCTTTAAAGACATCTTGAAATATGGCCATATATAATTTTTCGAAAATATTAGTAGTTTCTGTGTAATATTGCGTGAAATGTTGGCAATTACAAACTATATTTTTAAAAATTTTAACAATTTCTTTCACAAAAACGGCTCAAAATTATTTCTGTAAATTTTCTCCTTGTATATATCGAAGGACGGTAAAAAATTTGGTGTTAGTCATATTTCCGGGAAAAAATTACAAAAGGTTTCCTGTTGTAGCATCTAGTTTTATTTTCCTCGAGATCCTGTGCATCTAACGAAAAAACGAACACTTCTCACATGACCGAGGCTGCATATTTTCTTTCAATTTCTGCGCGCATTGAAAATTAGTAATATAGAAAATGAAACTATCATACCCATTCCATAAAATCGTCTTGGCTCGTTGAATGATATCGGCGAACAGGTACGTTGATAGGGTGGCTATATCTAAGCCCATTTTCCCCTTTGGTATTCCTTTCTCTACGGTAACAGTTTCAGCACCATCTGGGTCATTTATATCTCCCATTATAAAGTCTTCAGGTAAGTGCACCTTGACGGCATAATCGTCTGCTTTCCCTAGTATGCCATTCACAATCTCACCAGCATTTTTAACATAAAGAGTATCTCCAATCTGCAATAAATAATATTTATTGTACAAAAAATAACCAACAACACTAATATACGAAATACGTGAACATTGTTTCACTTACTTCCATACCAGCAGTTTCTTTCAGGAAAGTGTATGCTACTGCACCGCCAATTATTAGCTCATCAATTCTTTCTAGCAAGTAACTCATCATTCTAAGTTTGTCCACTATCCTGTTGCCAGCAAGGATGGCAATAATAGGTCTGAAAAAATGAAAATCAAATAAAAATATTGTGTACAATATTCAATTAAAATGTATGTAATTTACTCAATTCACAAATCACGTAACTGCACAGTTGAGGGATAATTTTCAATTTTGACATCACGTAACTTATGCTCGCGCGCACAGACATTCACGCACACGCACGCACGCGCGTACACACATACACAAACACGCGCTTACATTTTTGTATGCGAATATCAGTCACTAAATATGTCATTTTTTGTTAATATTGTTTCGTTGAAATCTTCTGTAATAAAGTGTTAATGTTCTACAATATGTGTTTTCCATGTTTGTGCAATCCCACGGGCCCATTCATGAGAGAGAACACCTGTCCCCCTTTTAACCTTATTTGTGTTCTAGTGAACCAAAATCTGGTCTATCACTATATATATATATATATATATATATATATATATATATATATATATTGTGACGTTCGTGGCCTGGCCACAAACCTACATGGCACCCACACATCTTCGACGGTGACGGAGTGATTAATAACATCGGAAGAGCAGCACGGAAGAGAAAAGGCGCGACCTGTCGGCGGCGGCCAGAAGCAGCGGCGGGGTAATTTCGACGGAGGGGCGGCGCGCATAGGGGTTCTATGACGTCAGGGCCGCATTTATACAGCGGAGCGGCGAAAAGCTGCTTTCTTGTCTGTTAATCCGACGACACGGGCGAAAGCACTAGTTCTATGAGTCTGGTAGCGTAGGCGAACGCGTAAGTTCTCTACGAATTTGGTAGTGAAAGTGTATAATTGAGTGGTGTGAGCGTGGAGGATTAGTTGGTATAGGAATGTGATTGCAATACGAACATATTGGTAATCCGCTGCAAGCTCGTTAGAAAGAAAGCGGTCAGAGCGAAGTAAGAGCAGTAAACGTTTTTTTTTTCAAGAGTGCTCATTTCGTGCAGAGGACAGTTTTGTGAAATCCAGTGGAGACTGCGTGTATTAGCGCTGCAGCCATCCGAAGTGCAGCTGCGACGCCCAGTGTAGTAACGCAAAGATCCGATTTTGCGACGCGCCAGAGACTTGGAGCGCGGGCATACACGTTCGTGGCGAGGACGAAAAAAGAGAAGAGGGGAGCCGGGAGCGGATGAAGCGTACGAGAGAAGGGCCTGGTTTGACCGATCGCGTGACGGACGGGCGAAGCGAACGAGAGAAGGGCCTGGTGTGACCGAACGCGTGACGGACAGGTGAAGCGTACGAGAGAAGCTGGAGTGACGTCGCTGCGACACCGGGCAGCGGGAGTGCCAAGGTAGCCTTCGAGCGAACTGGAGAGCGCCGTAAAGGTAACCGAACTTGCGACTTTTCGTGCGAAGATTGGTGCGGACCAGAAAGTGGATAACGGCAAATTTGCGTGGTAGTTCATGTGAGAAACTCCCTAAATTCAGTATAGAAAGACTGTCACCTTTTAAACAAATTCGTGGAGGTTTAAATTCTGCTAAAAGTATACCTTGTTTGATTTTGCCAAAGGCCAAAACCTTGTACAATTTTACGGCAATGTTATGTAACTAACTGGCTTCATTCTGTGTTATTGGGGAAAGATTAAGTTGTTCCACTATTGGATGAATGTGTATATTCTTTTTTATGATTTAAATTGTACGTATTATAGTAGATTTCCATGTTACTTTGTTACATTACTTTCTCATACCCCAAAAGATCCTGCCCCCCGAGATATTTAAGCTCGAAAGAGCATTCTATCAGGGGTTTCCACGAGTGGAGGCGTTACAATATATATATATATATATATATATATATATATATATATATATATATATATATATATATATGTTTTTGGCGTTATTGGGTCGGTAGTCCGACTTCGCCGGCCAGCTACCTGTGTTACCCATGCCTGGGCATAGTTAAATTCCCATGCTCGGGGGTAAGAGCGACACGAGGCGAACATTAATTCTTTTCACCGTAACTAGCAAGATCCGACATCCGCCTGCTTGAGCTTTCCTTCGTCACACGGCTACAGAAACTGGGATGGCACACGTTGCACTCTTCTTCGTAATAGTACTCACTCGCTCGAAACCTCCATCCACTCGCAACACAATTCCCTTCTGTTCGACCACTAGAAGCGGCGTACTTCATGCACGTACTTCCAGTTCATGAAACAATGGCTTGTTTCCACCTCGTCAGATACCAGGATTCGCGCAAGGATTATTTGCCTTTACTAACCGGCGTAACGGCCGACAAGAACAGTTTGTAAAACGACGGATAGTACACCATAGAACGCTCCGAACTGATCGACTACTCCTTCAACGGGATTTATCAGATTGGTCTCGACTATTCTCTTCCAGACGTTTACGAGAACTCCCGTCTTTCAACGAAAAAAATCTCTTGGCCGTTGTTTCCCTCACTTTTGCCTCGGGAGCCAATGGTGAGATTTAGTTCCTTATCTCGCGAATTTACTATTGGCCAGCGTTGGTTCCGCTCGGCTCGACCATGCCGGCGTAAGGCCTCATTCACAATGCAAACGTAAACGTAACGTAGCCGCAAAACGTACAAATGGGTGGTTACTAAGCGAGACATTCACAATGCCTTGACGTAACCGTAGACGTAAGTCCGTAAACTTAATTATACATATGGCCTCTGTGCCATAAATCCCAACACTAGATAGGTCCCTTGCGCCATGCCGCTACCGAAAGGATTTCGTGCTTTTTATTAGGCGAGTAAAAGGGCCTTCGTAAAGTGGGTGAGTCTTCCAACAGCGCAGGATTCATTGAAGGAAGTCAAGTCTGCATTGCAATTCTTAGAGACAGTGGATAATGCAGAATCATATATGGAGAAAGAACCAACTAAACAAGGATATAGAGAAATTACTAATGAAAGTCGTACGAAGCAAGCAATTGAAAATAATTGATTTTTTAATGTCAAATAAGGATAATGAAACTTTCAGTTACTGCTGTATTTTGTTGTACCTCTATGGTAATAAAATTAATAATTGTGGAGAAATTCTATTTAATTTTGACATCGATTATAGTAAACCTCTGATACAGTGAACCAAAAATGGTAATTCCCAGAAGTTCACTATAACCGTAGTCGAATGTTATGCATTAGTTTACGTTTGTATTGCATAATATTAAAACATTTAATATGACTGTAACAAGTAATGCACTTAAGCTTCTGAGTAAATGTCCCCCATCTCCATCCGCTTTTCCCTGATCCTTTCCCTCAGATTCTTTAGAACACATTTTGTTTAAGGCAAAAATCTCTATCAACTTCCTAGTTTTGAAATGTTAACTTTTTGCAATTTTCGAAAACAGAGAATTCCCCAGAAATGCGACAGTACCAAGTTTTAACCGTCTATATATAACTGCTATAACCGTTTTTTAATACACACGAAGAGAAATTTTAAAGATAAAAATTAGTCATGTTTGAGGAAAAAATGCCTGTAGTTCACGCAGAATTATGCGAAAACGTCTATTTTCGAAAAATTGTATGGGACTTTATTTCGACACTTGTTCTTAGAGAACAGATTTCATTCAGGAAAAAATCCCTATTTTCAATATTGCAGTTATTCTGTTCTTTGATGCCGAAGAAAAATTAATTTTTGCAATTTTCTAAATGGCAGGAATTTCAACGAAAAGATCTGCACCATTCTCTTGAACGTTACGCTATCCGAAGACAATGTTTAATCACAAATCTGTAGCCATTTTTGAGAAAAATTTGAAAATGTTACTGTGACTTCATGTAAAGTACACCATATAGTTAAAATATCCTTTTCAAACTCATAGGGCATCGAGTTCAATTAAATCGATCGAAGAATATCAATTTTGGAGCAAATCGGTTGAACGGTTTAGGCACTAGCGGACGGCTAAACGCACAGACGGACAGACTGACTATTGCCGTCAATCAATTTTTCGGTATCATGGACCCACAAAATATGGATTCTGACTACATAACATGTTAGAGGAAATAATTTACTATATGTTGGAAGAAGATTTATCCACATTTTTATTACCAGGGTCCGGCAATGAGTTTTCTTGGTTGAAAATTCGCTGTTTTTCCGTGACTTTTCACGATTATAATACTTTCCCTTGTTGCGAAGTAAGCGCGAGAAAGTAAAAAAAAATCTACTAATTTTTGACGCCCTTCACATATGCCGCTCTTATGCATTGCACCGCTTGCATTAGGGTTGGCCCGGCCCCGTGAATGTAGATATCATGTTACTTTCTCTACTCAACAGAAGAATATGAACCGAAAATGAAGTCAGTAAAAATCAAATATGTTAAATGTAATTAAAATACGGTCACTTAGATTTAATTGAACATGAGGAAATATAAGGGGTATTTTCAAACATTGCGGCTATGTATATTTCCAGAACTATTGAAGATGCAATTCACTTCAATTCAGCGTAATACTATAATGAACAATTACAAAATTACAATACATTTTAACTCACTTTAACTTTCTCTCGTATAATTTAGTATATGAAATATATTTTCTTGTATAATTATATGTAAATTGTATCTGGGGAGTTACAAAAGTGTAAAGGAACGCAATGTCGTGATCTAAGATATTGATATGTTCTGCCATTGCTATTTCATTTACTTACCTTTGAGGTTTTCCTACAATTTTGTGAAAATATTGAAGTTCTCTGCTCATTGCCAAACCAGCCACTCGAGGTCCAATAAAATATGGTGCAATGGATGCATGGGGAAGGTGCGAATATCTGAATGTGTCATTCACATACACATCAGCGTATCTCTTGAGATGGCGATGAAATTTCATAATACTTTCTCTTGAAGCATATCTCTGATTCGACAAAAAAATGTTAATGAATATTCACAGTGTAATAATAGTATATTATGCAACTAGTTTACAAAGTTAAGCTTTATCACTAAAGTGCATGTTTTAAAAATGAGTGACGCAAGGAGCGAGTTTTCAAATTTGTAAGAATGCAGTAAAACAATATTACAAACGAGTAGAATACGTTATTGTTGTGTATAAGAGCATTATAAATTTATAAGAGAAAGATAATTTTTGGAAATAACTTCATTATGACATCATGAGTATTTGATATATGTGCGAAAAAAACGGTGGTCGGGCGTTCGGTTTATCGCCACCCTCGACGATTTGCTTGCTGCGATTCAGTCAGCTGCGCGCTTTACCGCCACTGTCTCACGATTCGCTCCCTGCGATTTGCTGAACGTGTGATGACGCAATTATCCGTGCCATAAACGGTTAATACATCATAATCTGCAATTTAATGTCATTTTATGAACGATTTCTTGCATCGAAGGTCGTTTATAATGCTGGTATACAAGACAATTATTTAACATTTTCACATAAACAAACGCAAAAGCTATGCTAATCTAATTTCATTTAAAAGATTTGTAGACATACCTTCCTGTCGTTAGTCATCCTTATTTCTTCAAGATAATATTGCATATTCTCAAAAAGCAAAACTACCCCTCTTGGTGGATTGAGAGCCATGCCATCCATGTATGCATCATACATATCATCAACAAACAAGACTTTCCTATCCAGAAAATAAAATATTAAGATTATTCTGTTTTTTTAATATAATTACATTAGTTACATCAATACCGTTAAAGGAAAATTACAGCATTTTTTCGACAATCGCTTTCGTGTAACATTCATGTAATTACTTTTCGAAGACAAAGTACTCACTTGGCAAATTCTCTTGACAATAACCTATCAAGTTCGTCAACAACTTGTCTTAGCGAATATTCTGGATCTCTTCTTCCGTCCGGTGATCCTAGGTGGGATAAGATGACCATGGAATGACAATTATGACGAATTATATATTTAATTGTAGCAAATGCTGCCAAGATTCGATCGTTGCACGATACTTCTCCATTTTCAATTGGAACATCAAAATCAGACCTGAAATATTTATAGAAAAGGTAAACGTTAGTATCTTGACTTATGGTAAAATGATTTCAAAAATGGATTTTTTCGAAGGAACTTCATGTGTCACTTTTGACAAATTTCCATAATTTATTACTTAGTTATTAATGTAGTGTATTATATATGCCTATGTAATTATGAATGAGAGATTGGTTGATGTTGACAACATTCATAACCCAAATGGATTCCATTAATAAGTTGAGAGTTAATATCGCTCCGGGTTCTAATGGTATCCATTCACTATTATCGATTACTTGTAAAGTGAACAGTGACGGCTCGTGATTAGGTTGCACCGTTGCACAACACTTAAAATCGAAAACAATTGTAAAATATGTTAGGAATATACATTTTCCATTTAATGCCATTCAAAATTCGAATTGCAGCAATATTGATGTATATGAAATTGTTTTGAGATCAGAGAGAGCGCGTCGTTAGCTGAGTTAATGAAAAATATATAGTTCAGAACATGATCTCCTCTGCGTAAATTCATGTTGCTCTTTCGAGAGCAGCGTTTCCGATATAGATTTTAATCTGTTTGTTAGGATATATGCGTATAGTTTCTAGTAGGTGTTGATAATGCTAATTCCCCTGCAGCTGCTGCAGTCATTCTGGTCTCCTCTTTTAAAAATTGGAATTATCTTTGCTATCCTCATTTCTTCTACGGCTTGACCTACGGCTGGTAGGAGAGTTCTAGCGATCGGCTGCTCTGATGGGTAGTTTTCCGTGGTTTCTCTGATCAAAACCAGGCGAATGCCGGAGCAGTACCCTAAAAAAATGGGCCCCGGACTGCGCGCGATCTTTCCTACCTCACCTTGTCATATTCTCATCCCTTACACACACTTATACTAACATGCACTACACTACCAAACATGCTGGAAGACCGGTCGGGAGCTTACAGTTTGTCCCGCCTGGGGCGGTGCCCCTCTGGTGGGAGATTCCTGGTTGGGGAAACCCCGCTAGCCGATGGTAGGGCGGCGCCAGATTTCGCCATCCAGTGGGAGAAGTACACCACCACCTCCCGAGGAAAACATGCACACACAGTTACGGGACTAATGACCTAAGCTGTTTACGCGTCAGGAATCACTAACAACCAACCAACCAATCCAAGTGGTACGAACGCTCACCAAAACCGGTGACGTCCTATTATGCACCAAAAACCAATTTACACAGTACCATATCTTTTTATTCATATTTACTTTCTTGTATACATACGTATATACGGGAGTAATATACGTAGTACAGAGAAAGTCATGTAATGCTGCGGAAAATCGAGTTCGAGATTCCAACGGAAATACAAATTTAGGGGCCCCTGATATCGAAAAAGGGTTTGTTTTTTTTTAAACGTCCGTCCGTCCGTCTGCCCGTTTGTCTGTCTGTCCGTCTGTCGTAAGTGAACAAACCAAGCGCCTAAACCACACGTACCATACTTTCGAAATTGAAGAAACCCCTGTCCATCTGGTTCTAGTTGAAGCTTTGAAATTTTAAAAAACATTCTTTAAAATTTGGGGGTACTTTACATGAAGCCCCTCGGACATTTTTTAAATTTTCTCAAAAATCTCCCATTTTTTTCTTTAAATGTTCTGTAATAATAGAGTAAAATACACTTACAAAGGCGGCATAGGTCTCATTTTCACGCTTAACTCCGAATTTTCGAAAATTGCAAAAGTTTGTATTTTATTCAGTGACTTCCTACAACTACAAAATCGAAGACGGAGATTTGTCCTTCAAATGAAATTTGTTGTCCATAAATAGTTCTTTCATAAAGGTCATGTAGATTTTTTGGAAATTTTAGTTTTCGTGCAATAGTACGTGGAATATTTGCAATTTAAAAAATTACAAAAACAAGATTTTTCAAAAACGGCTCCAAATATTTTCTTTAATTTTTTGGTAGTGTTAGTGCCACACGAGCCCTATACCATGACATATGTAATGCTGCAGAAAATCGATTTCGAGATTTCAACGGAAATACACGTTCTGGGGTCCCCTGATACCGAAAAAGTGTTTTTTTTTTTCAAAGCTTCCGTCCGTCCGTCCGTCTGTCCGTCTGTCCGTCCGCCTGTCCGTCCGTCTGTTCGTCTGTGAACAACACTAGCGCCTAAACTATCCGTACGATCTTTTCCAAATTGAAGAAACCTCTGTCCATCTTGCTCTAGTTGAAGATTTGAAATTTTGAAAAACATTGTTTAAAATTTGGGGGTACTTTACATGAAGCCCCCCAGACATTTTCAAAATTTTATCAAAAACGGGTCCAATTTTTTCTTTAAATTTCTAGAAATAATAGAGTAAAATACACTTATGAAGGTGGCATAGGTCCGATTTTCACGGTTAACTCTGAATTGTCGAAAATTGCAAAAGTTTGAATATTTTCGGCGTCTTCGTACAACTATAAAATTGAAGACAGGTTTTTCCTTCAAATAAAATTTGTTGCCTATAAATAGTTCTTTCATTGAGGTTATTTAGACTTTTTTGAAAATGTTAGTAGTTTTCGTGCAATAGAGCGTGAAATATTTGCAAATTTAAAAGATTACAAAAACATGATTTTCTTAAAAAGGGCTCCAAATTTTTTTTTAATGTTTTGGTAGGGGTAGTACCAAATGCACCCTATTGATAACATAAACGCCATATTTCATTATTCTTTTGTTTTTTCAAAAACTACAAAATGTAATTTGTTTGACTTGTCTCTCACGTCGGTAATATTTACAGTGGAGGCCATTTCTTCACATTATTAGATTTATGAGTACATGTGCTTTAAATAATGTCAAATAAAGTGTCTCGAAAAACCAACAGTTTTCTGTAAAAATGGCCGCAAAATTTTGAATTTTAAGAAACGCTAAACGCCATTTTCTCACAAATGGCTCCAAATTTATTCTTCAAATTTCTCTAATGAATAGTGCACTGTTGCACTGTTTAATATGACGTAAAGTTAATTTTCATGTATTGTTTTGTTTTTTCAAAAATTACACAAATGTAATTTTTTTGAAATATCTCTCACGCCATTAATGCACATTCCCATCTATTTCTATACATTATTGCATTTGTGAGTGGAAGAACTTCAAATGAATTCAAATAAAGTTTTTTGAAAAGTCAATAGATTCTTGTGAAAAAGAGCTTGGAATTTCGCATTTCCAGTAATGCTTAATCGCCATTTTCTTAAAAACGGCTCCAAAATTGTCAATGAAAATTTATATTTTGGACGAATTAATATTCTTGAAGTAATATTTTGGTTCTACAATTCAGTTACCGAAAAGTTAAGAAAACGTCAAGGAAATGTACTTTCGGTGACGATAGAAGGCAGCTGGCCAGAGAATGGAGGAAGAACTTAAAGCCAGTCCACGCTAAGGAAACTAGAAAAAATTTCAACTAGAAAGCCTGTGCCATTTTGTAGCACCTCTAGTTACATTATCGTATACATACGATAGTAATATACGTAGTATTATGCTTTTGGGAGATTTTAATGGGCGCGTTGGCAGCGAAAATGATGGAAAATCAGTGGGTAGGTACGGGGAAAAAATTGTTAATGACAATGGAAAAAGGCTGAAAAAAGTTTGTGAACAATTTTCAATGAGAATTATCAATGGATTCCTTAATCATAAAGATATCCATAAATACACATGGTTTCAAGC
>BLKR01006094.1:0-65063 GCA_011170035.1 Teleogryllus occipitalis
TGTTTTTTAACTTTATAAATTTCATTTCTATTCTTAATCTATCTTTGAAACATTAGTTTGGTTATTTTGATTCGTCTGTCTTATAAATTGCAAAACATTGTCTTGCAAATTTCAAAACGCTGAGACCGTTGTCCTGCAAATGTGAAGATTTCTTTGTGTTTGGGTGCAATCTATTCAGTGGTAAAAAGTGTATGCCAATATATTTATCGTCTAGAAAGGAAATTGATTATCAACAAATAATTTTGCAAAGTGGTTTTGAACAGAACGGTGACACGATAGATCATTTTCATATTTATTCCACGAGGCAAGTTTTATGCAGCAGATATATTCTGTGTATTATTTTTAATTTTGGTGAAATTGAATCACATGCGAATTTTCAAATAGAACTATACATTTTTTTACCTGAAATGAATCATTCAATAGAGGAATTCAATGATGTCTCATTTGTTAATAAATTAAAGAGTAAAAATATATATTTTACACCGGGCTTGAGGAATCCTCAATTCTACGGCAAGCAACACTTATCATTGGCTCTTCTAGTAAATCAAGTGGCCTATCCTCGGAAGTTTTCCCCATTCTCCTCGCCTTACAAGTCATTAGAGGCGGAGTCTGTAGAATGTTGCACCAACCCAATAATACTTCCCTCCCCCGGAGAATGCTTCGTTACACCCTTTTGTGGGAACAAGTTCTTCACGTATAAAATCGTTAACGTATAAAACACGTATAAAACGTATAAAACACTTCTTTACATTAATTTACGTTGTTTCCATTTCCATTGAATGGAAGTACATAACGTCCCTCAGACGCCTATGTTTTGAAATGACCCTCAGAGAGGTCACTTAGTCGAGCCGCCTTGCTATTGAATCGAACTCTTGAAATGTTGAGTTCTTACAGAAGTTCACGAAACTCGTAAATTCTAACAGGCCATCTCAAACTTACAGTTCTCGCACCCTACTTTCAAACATTAGTAGACACCGCGGAGATATTGTTCGAAATATTTTTACTTTTCGAGAAAATAAATTATCTTTAATTTTTTAAATGGCACCACGTATTAGTCTCAATAGGAATAGGTAATCATAAATATGTAATGATGCAACACGTAATGTTTTGATAGTATTTTGAGTATAAAATTATACTTTCAGACATGTGATTTTAAATTAAATGTACGAGACTTCTTGTTAACAATTGTTGCAACTGTCGCATTTTGGAAGGTTGCCTTCGCGGCGCCGACTCTTTTGCGAGGACAGGGGAAAGGTCGCGAAGAACACTTTTCCCCAAAGCCACTGTGTCGACGTCTGCTACAGGAAATATTGCACATTTCATTTTAAATCTCATGTCTCGTAATATAAATATATTTTTTAAAAACGGTCATTTATATTATTATCAGTTTTTTTACAAGTTGTAGAATATAATTCTTAAGTGTTTAGAATCATCAGGAAAAAATTTAAATATTATTTTATCGTATTAAAGAAATTGAAGAAAATGGTGTCTTCTCGAAAGAATTAGTACTATTTACTAATTGAAAATTTTTCAATGAAATGGAGAATTAGTTCACATCCAATGCGTGAACTATTTTTTTCATTTAATCCCAAAGTAGCACAAAAATTATAATACAGCCTTAGCAATCCGCTTGAATTCATGTAATTACGCACTAATTATAAAGTTAATTGTGAATGAACTTAAGTTAATTTCGATTAAGGAAATTAAGTTAAAAAAATTGAAGACTATTGAAATATTTTATTGAAGTTTCTCAAGAAAATGATTCAGTTTTAATTTTTTTTCGAATAACCATTTTCGTAATAATACGGTAAATAGTACGGTTCCAAGAAGCATACCAAAACGGAGATGCTTTCTCTAATGGTTAATTGGGAGTCGGAAAATAAACGGACGCGGAATATTGGTTCGGAAGTGGTAAAAAATGAATATTACACTACATTGCCGCTGAATGTCATCATTTAACAAGTTTCTTGTTTTCGAAATAACAAAATATTAATCTATTACAATTCAGCTTCATTTTATCATAAAGTACTCTATTAATGGATTAAAATTACTTTTTTCGTTGGGACTCATCAGGGCTTCAACTTATCACACGGTAAGGAAATTATTTTGTTCAATGGACGTAAGTTAAAATTAAAAGTTTTTTACGAACGTTATTCTGGGTGTTTCCATCACCAAACAATTGTAATATCAAAAAACTAGACTGTATTACAATGCATGCAGCCAATATTTTTTATCAATCAAAATTTCGAAAAAACCTACTGCTACCACTTCGCATAGAACATTATACTATGTTATTTTAGAAAATTGTCCATAATCGTTACACTACGCAAAATTGCGTGGAGTGGATAGTTAACTTCAGAAAATATTCTCATTTCTTGACTATACCCCTAAGGACGGAACCCGCCCCTCGCATTTCCCCTCTCTCGAAGCGCCGCGGCACGCTGCGCCGTGCGACAAGCCCGCATTCTTTCACCATGTCGCATTACGATCGGTCTGTCGAGGAGCGAGTCGTAGCGTTGGTTGAAAATGGGTCTCTCTCTGCTTCGGAGGCCGGGCGTCGTTACGGGGTACCACCCGTTACTGCACGTAGGTGGTTGCGGCAGTATCGAGAAACAGGGGAAGTGGGAAGACGTGCTGGTACCGGTCTGTGGCGTGTGTCTACTGAAGCCCAGGACGCCGAATTGGTGAACCAGGCTAGGGTGACACCATTTCTCAGTTCGGTTCAGTTGAAACGTGCCACCAATTTTCCTGGACGCTCGAGAACTGTTAGGAACCGCTTAAGGGACACGGGACTTCGGTACCGCAGGGCAGCGGTTAAGGAGAGGCTCTCCGAGGATCATAGGCTCTACAGGTTGGCATTTGCCGAGGACAACCTTCATCGTAACTGGGGAAATGTAATTTTCTCCGACGAGTCGGTTTTTTCCCCTGCAAATGACGGGCCAGTACGAGTGTACAGACCTCGGGGGACTCGTCATTATCCGGAATATGTGCATCAGTGTACGCGATCCGGACAAGTATCTGTAGTGTGTTGGGGATGGATTTCTGCACGTGGCATTGAAGTTCTCCACAGGATAGAAGGTCACCTCGATGGCACCCAATATCTCCATGTCTTGCGAGATATTATAGTTCCGTCGGTGCGACAAATGTATCCGGATGGAGAAGTGTATTTTCAACATGACAACTCGTCGGTTCACAAAAGTAAATTGGTTCAAGAATGGCTTGCACAGCAGGAGGAAGTACAGGTTCTGGACTGGCCGCCTCGTGGGGCTGACCTGAACCCAATTGAAAATATGTGGGCCGAGACGAAGCGTGTCATGGCAGAAAATTGGCCAGATCCGCCCCCATCCACGACAGATGCTCTCTGGTATGTGGTGATTGATGCATGGGAGGAGGTAGCCCATGGTCCCAACTATTCTGCTACGTTGGTGACTTCACTTCAACGTAGATTACAAGCCGTGATAGAGAACGATGGCTTTTGGTCCTCTTATTGAAGAGAGAAAACGGCCCTTTTTAGGGCCACATAAATAATCAAGAATAAAGAATCCACAGCAATGTGGATGTAAACAATATTGTGTAAAAGACCTGCTCATTGCTAATTATTATTGAGTAAAAAAAATTCTAGGGAAAACGGGGAATCGAACCTACGAGTTCACGTCATAACCCGCGATACCACTAAGGCAGTGAGCTACTACGCCTCTGACGAAAAATTAGCCTAACATGGAGAAGGTCTGTAGCCCACCCGTCCTATATTGTAAATATAGGCTACTGTACTGCAATGAGAGAGTAAAATTATAAATTATGTATATTATGTAAATTATGTATTATGTCTTTCTGAGTTAGTACATGTTTCAACTCTATATTTCAGAGCTGTGTTTAAAACAATAACTGAAATAATATAAATACCAGGTGCCGCACAAACTATGAACAACCTTCAACTCTTTAAACTGTTTACGATATTGCAATGCAGTTTTCGCCCAACGACACTGAAGCATAGAACAAGAAAAGAGCGCAGAGATTTTGTTAGTAACGTTTTTATTTTTGGATAAATTCAATCATCTTTCAGTTTTTAAATAGAAGTTTACAGTTTTTCTCCTGAAATGAATAGAGGGTGGAAGAGTAATAAAATGATTTTTCATTTTTTAACATTTTGAAAGAAACAGAGCAAAAACCTTACAGTGGGTGTAAAAAGTCCTTGTAAATCCAAGATCGAAATTCAATATCAAAGCCCCTAGTTAATCAACAGACTAGAACCCCTCCTATGTAGTAATGATCAAAAAACAAAAATGGCCAAATACTTAACATTTGACCAAATAATAATAATAATAATACTAAAATAATTAGAACAGTTTGGTTAACATACTTTTTATTTTTTTGTATTTGTTTATCTTAGGCTATCCAGACTTTTATTACATAATAATATTAAGTTAATGTGAGAAACGGTAATACGAATTATTAATTTTCAAGTTTTAGCAAATTTTATAGGATGCAGAAATGTAGTTGACGAAAAAATGATCAACTTAACTGCAGTGTGGGGTTAAATGAGCCACTGAATTATTAAGAGTATGTTGAACACTGTTTAATGAGTATATTATAAATAGGGGACGGATTTTAATGAAATATCATTTTTACTTTCACGTATACATACGAATTTGCGGAGTAATATACCTAGTATAGAGAAAGTTATGTAATGCTGCGCGAAAAAACGTCGGATTGTCGGCAGAAAAAAACTTATTGCCGGGCCCTGATAACGAAAAAGTGAATAAAGCCAGTTGCTAAATTAAGAGAAGAAATCCTCTAATATGTTGTGTAGCCAGAATCCCTGTTTTGCGGGTCCTTGGTGCCGAAAAACCAATTGAAAGTGAAACGCCCGCCGTCCGTGAACATTACTAGCGCTTAAAACAAGAGTAGGTTTTTTTCCAAATAGAAGAAACACCTGTCCATCTACCTCTAGTTAAAAATTTGGAATTTTGAAAATCATTCTTTAAAACTTGGGGGTACTTTAGATCAAGCCCTTCCGACATTTTCAAAATTTTCTCAAAAGTGTTGCTCTAAATTTTTTCTTTAAATTTATTGGAAGAATAGATGAAAATACACTTATAAAGCTGGCATACGTTCTATTTTCACGGTTAACTTTGAATTTTTGACAATTGCAAAAGTTTGAATGTTTCTGGTGTCTTCCCACAACTACAAATTCCAAGATTTTTCCTTCTAATGAAATTTGTTGTTCATAATTACTTATTTCATTAAGGTCCTGTACATTGTTTTGAAAATTTCAATAGTTTCCTTACAATATGACGTGCAATATTTGCAATTAAAAATATACAAAAAAATTCTCAAAAAGTGCTCCAATTTTTTTCTCAACTTTTCGTACAAATAGTGCTACATTTCCCCACTAAAATAACATAGGCACAAAAATTGCTCTATTCTTTTGTTTTTACAAACTTCTATTTTACTACTCTATTTTCTATCCCATATCTGACCACATATGACCTACAGGGTCATATGTGATCAGTGAATGTAAGGGAACTTAAGAAGTGAATGAATTTGCTTTCTTAGTGTTTTTAAGGTAGCTATGATCTAGTGGCACCTCTAGAGTGACCAGATTAGTAACCAGAGAGGGCACCAAATATAAGAATATTTACCGCTTAAATGTCCGACCTATTTTCATTACTGGACATGGATTGATGCACAAGTCTGGTCTAAGGGATCCCAATTCTTTTGTGAATATTCTGTCCTCATCATTCAAGTTTCTGTTGGGTAAATATATTACTTTATTCATGTTAAAAATGGATAACGATATTCATATTGTTTTGTGAAACATTTAATTTAAAACACGTTTACGAATTCTCGTACAGATCAAAATATAACCAATATCGCACAGAAGCATTGAGGAACAGAATTTTTAAACACCGTGCTAACATACGTTCCTAACGTGTTAGCAAATTTCAAAATTCACGCAGACACTTGGGGCGGTCGCACATGATTTATGACCGACGAGTGCAATAAGCTCATATAATTCCCTCTCACTTTCTTCCCTACAATGAAGAAAACATCCTCGTGTTAAAGGGCCAAGCAGCGGCCACAGGCCTCCTGTGACCAATGCCCTGTTGCCAAATCTTGAGCTGTTGCCACTTGCTCGGTTATCGCTTTCGAGCAAGGATAGCAAAAGGCACATTGCCGGCGTGGAGGGCCGTTACAGTTCTCTGTCGGAAAATAAAGAGTTCCAGTGCACTGGAACTGGTAATCACTGGATTCTCAAAAATATTTGATTGAAAAAAATCTACCATTGACATAATTATTCACTTTCTGTTCATTGGACTACCAATACAAACAATAGAAAAGCCGGTTTTATTTTCTAGTTTTATTGATAACGGTTGCGTAATATATTACAACTTTTACACTAACACTTCATTCTTCTAATAAACCTTAAGGAAACGACAGATACACGGCTGAGAGACAAAAAAATATATAATTATTGAAAAGCAAAACGATATATAAAATTCCACGTCTACAAGTGATTTCAAAGTCATTTGTCAGATACATACTCTAATGTACAGAATAAAAAATAAGTAGTGCAGGCTAGGATTTGAACTTGAGATCTTCATCACAAGAAGAATCCACCAAACCAAATACGCTACGATTTTGTCCGTGGGCATGTCGCATATGTAGTGTTTTGAATTTTACAATGTTCTTGATGCCAGAAAATTCTTCCGAAAAATCGCAAAAGCTACTGTTTTTTTTCAGACAAAATTCTAAATAAAACGTATTTTAAAATTTAGTATTTAAAACGATTGCACTTGGAAATAAATCTCCAGCATGTGTATTGGTGGTGTTCGAAAACATATATATTGTCACCATATAACTCAAACTTTTGCGAAAAACACTCATATTTTAAGAAACGTGCACACGAGATGATTTGAAAGACTAATATTAAAGAGCAGATTGTATTAAGAAAGAAATATGTATAATTATCTTTCGTCTAACGAAGTGTATTCTTCAGACAACATTCACAGAAGTAACGAATAGTACACAGAAAACTGCCAGAATAGCAAACATTAGTTTCGGTACATTTTTCAGTTTTAGAGGAATAACATTTTGTCACACAATAGATCTTCATTGTATTAATTGCAATAATTGATTATATGTATTGTAATATTTTTTTCAAATATACAATTTGTCCGATTTGTTACACACGATTCAAGCAGGAAGCTTTAAGTTAAATTTACTATGCGCACGAATAACATGAAACAATTGAATATTTGTAATATTGAAAAATTAAAACTTTGTATGGAAAAAGACTTACAATGTTTTTAAGTACACGTTGCAAAGGTTGCTATAGCTCAGTGGCATCGTTACAGTTTTCCCTGTAACGTTACTGACCGCGAGGCTCTAGAGTTCGAGTTCCGACGTTGGCGGATGTTCGACTGTGGTTACATATGTAGGTCGAAAAACTTTGGAGCCGTTTTGAAGAAAAGTTTGAAAATGCTTCCCAGGGGCTTCAACTAAATTACCCCAAAATTTAAAGAATTATTTTCAATTTATTTATTTATTTATTTATTTATTTATTTATTTTACGCCAAAAAAAACAGTTAAAAACTGCGTATGACGTGCTATGGGGAAAAGTGAATTGTGTGCACATTATCAAAATTCTGTGATCCCTACACTAAATCGCAGGGCCTCGATTCGGGCCAGATCGTTAATGGAAAATTAGTTTTGACAAAAATTCTACGAATAGTTTACACAGTAGTGTTCACAGAGAAACAGACAGACAGACCAGCGGGCACATGGACGGAGAGACGGACGTTTTGATATAATAACAACACTCTCTTGGTAACTTAAGACCCCAGAACGTGTAATTCCATTAAATTCTCGACATCGATTTACTGCAAAATTACATACATACCTCTTTAAATATTACTTTTGTTACTCCGAATGTTTACGAGAAAGTAAAAATAAATATATAAATAAATACACTTTTACACACCACAGAGTAGGTTACACGCAAAAAAGAATAATTACAGAGCCTGAATTCCTGCCCGTCAGAATGCAGTTGCAATGTTATTACATAAACAGGGGGTCCCACCAACTATGGACCACCCCCACAACTTCTAAACGGTTCAGGATATCGAAATGAAGTGTTTGCTGAATAATGCGGAATCATGGGGCAAGTAACGAGCCGTAGAGAAATTATCTATAATATTTTTAATTTTCAAGAAATTTAATCATCTTCGATTTTTTAAATGGAACTATATATTTTTATCACCAGCAATGGATAGACCATGAAAAGAGGATTAAAATGATGTATCATTTGCTAATATTTTGATAGTAACTTGAGTATAAAATTAGGCTTTCTGACATGTGATTTTGAATTAACTGGGTGATCGTGTAGCAGCTCTTGCAACTCTCGCTTTTGGGAAAGGGGGCCATCAGGCGTCTAGACTGTTGCGTCTTGACTGAGAGGGCTGGCAGTGGGGGATAAGAGGCATAACTACAGCAATTCTTGGTGATGGCACAGACATCACACTAAGAAATACCAATTTTAACAATCAGAATGGGAGATTTGTTCCATTTATTTATTTGGATTTAACTTGCCTTCTACTAAAATTTCAAAACATTGATCGTTCCAAAGAACGATATAAAAAAATTGGTAGCGTAAAGAAGATGTTAATAATAATAAATATCATTTTCAAACTGAACAAGGAGCCAACCACCGTCTCTTCGTTGGTAGATGTCATTTTTAATTAAAATGATCGCTCGTCCACTTTGCAACCATACGACTGCTGTTCTTGAATGGAAAAGAAAACGGTACACTTCCGTCTTCTGCATTTTCAAGTTTGAGGCAGCACTTGGCGCTATGAAATGAGAAACTCTCTAATCAGTATGAGCAGTAGCGAATGCAGATATGCATTTTTGTTAAATTTTGGTAAATTTACACTGATAGAACTGTCAAGAGTATTTCAAGTCTTTTATAACTTTGTTCTGGTAGTACGTGTTTAAATAGGAAGTTTAGTTACCGTGAATAATAAGAGATAATGTCTACCTATCTATTATTTGATGAATTAATCAAGATATTACAATGAAAATCTTTAAGAATTCATTCACTTCCCATATATGAAAATGATAGCTTGTTTCTGCACCGATTTTTGTTAATTTAGATATGGCCTTTATTATTATTATTATTATTATTATTATTATTATTATTATTATTATTATTATTATTATTATTATTATTACTAGTGAGAACCCGTCAAAATTTGACGGTGAGATCTGAGTTAAATGTAAAATACCGTGCCCAGACTAATGTGCACAATATGTTGCATTGTTTGGATCTTCAGGGTATAACGAAGATATTCTGTGATATGGAGTTCCCAAAACACGTAAGGCCCATGACCAGGTGGCAATGCAATATCGGCACCAAATGACACAAAAGGAAGACAACTATTATACTGACGGATATTATTTCTAAAGTTTTTTGATGCGTCATCAGCTCCTATAAACAACTTTCATTTCTTCTGGCATATTGCTCGAATAAGTAACTCGTTTGCAGAATTTCTCTCACATGGGAAGTACAAAGCAGAACAAAACTGACATTTCATAGGCAACGACCCAACAGAAAAGGAAAAGACCTCACTAACACGACACCTACGCTGACTTTCTCTTTCCCTGCGTCCACTTAATGTACGTTTGCGTCTTTTCGGGCGCGTGGGCAAGGATTCGGAATTAGACATAACCTGTGAACAACTTCACTACTTCAGTACAACCGGGCAAAAGCCACATGTTCTCTACAAAATACACCACAAAAGCAAATACATGCAAACTGTCAACGCCACAATGCAATTATTACACTGAAACAAAACCTTGACGAATTGTAAACAAATCTCAACAAACAAAACAAAACCAAGCAACGCCACCATGAAGCAGCGTGGACCCGTGGATCTATCGACTCATATACAACGATTTTGAAACAGCCACTCTTTGGAAGAAAACAATTGATTATTGATAAGCGTACTATTAAAGAATGAGTTAATTAATTAATTAACACTGTAAATAGTGGTGAATCAATACGAACAATATCTGATAACACATCTAGGGATCACATTCTTTCATTTAAAGGAAAAAATACTACAATCGGTTCAGTAGAAGCTCTAAACGAAGCCATGGCAAAATACCTTATTTTTTTAAATATATAGATTATTATTATTATTATTATTATTATTATTATTATTATTATTATTATCGTTTTCGCTACAATATTTTTTTATTTCGTTCTTTTCGATTATCGTTGATTTAGAATTTCAGAGGAAGAAAAGTTCAACTCAGATGAACAAGTGTGAAAAAATTCTCATTCAGATCTTAAAATTGATGTTTGTTCATAAGTTTTTCATGTCAAGATCATGAATTGCTGCAATTACACCTTCATCCTTCACGGCCATCCCTCTCACACTTCTCTCTTCACAAAACAGTATCAACGTCGCGAAGGCCATCTTCCCAAAACGGCGACTGTTGTAAAGGCTGCCCGTTTACTTGAAAATCTAATGCCAAAAAATCTAATTTTATACTCAAATTACTCTTAAAATACTAACATATGATACATTATTTAATTCCAATGTTCATGATCTATCCATTACTGATGAAAAAATATATAGTTCAATTTCAAAAATCAAAGATGATTAAATTTTCGAAAACTAAAACTATTATAGAGAATTCCTCTACCAGCATGTTACCTGTCCCATGATTCTGCATTGTTCAGCGAAAACTACAACTCGATACCCTGAACCGTTTAGAAGTTATGGGGGTGGTCCATATTTGGTGGGACACCTGGTATCAAATAAACATGAGAAACCCTATGTAACATGACTGATGATAAATGAAAGCGATTGTAGTATACTAAGCGAATGAATAAGGATGACGAAATACGTCTCGCAGTGGAAACCTCGAAATGTTTACTTTTCATAGCGTCAAATTCGGGTAGCTATATTTTCTTAATTAAACCGCAAAATATTCAAGCAGTTATTTCAAATTAAATAAAACTACAATTTTATTGACAATAATACTAACCTGATATGGCTCTCTACAAACAATTACGAGGAGATGTGAACTTCTTCATCCTAAATTTTCATCCTTAATCGTTACTTTTAATTTTAACGATTATGTTAATGTTTGCTACTCAGAGACACGGAGCACGCTCGAAAGAACACAATAAGTAAACGAAATTGAGGATATTATGATTATTATGTCGTAGTAGCTTCATTGTTGAAATGACTGATTCTTTCATATGAGATTTTCTGTGTTTCATGAAGATGACCTCGGCGTATACGTATTTCGAAGACATGAAAACTTCCATGATTTTGACGCGATAAGCGATGACCTCAAACAATCCACTTAGATTCAGAGGGTAGTGTCAAAAAGCATTGGCGTGTTATGTCGAATGGAAAAGAATGCTTCTAGCAATTGTTCTGAACTTGGAATAATTGAATTTTAAAAACATGTTTATTTGCAAACTTTGCACCTTCATTGAAATTTACTTAACTGCATACGCAAGTTCACATTCCTTCAAGTACAAATGTCCATAAATAAACATATGTCAATACTATATTATAATATTACTTTTTCGCTTATTCCATGCTGATGCTATATGCTTCTAAAGGCAGCAGACTAACTGGTTAGAATGAAATTGTGGATGTTATAACAATGTATTTCGTATTTGGAATGTGTGAATACTGAGGAGCCGGAAGCTTTAATGTCTATATTTATACGTGAAGACAATTAATGCAAAATGATTGTTTTCTTATATATTTAATTTGAAAATTTTTCCACAATTTTATATGTAAAGAACTGGCTTCCTAAGAAGGTGGATAAAGGCTTTCTCGAGGGAAAGCGAGTGTTACGATTTACGCTTACAAGCTCAGGCTATTTCGCCTTGAAACGTGTGGAGGAAGGACGCAATTTTCACCGGGGGGGGTATTTCTGGAAGCCAATTGATGACTCTTTCTTGCTGCCAAGTTGAAGATTGTTCGGTAGCCGACTCGAGTAGTATTTTAAAATTTATGCTGTAATTGTTAAACAAATGGAACTTAAAGTATTTAGAATAAAATGAAAAATTAGGGAGCTGAAAACCAGGAATATCTAACCAGCAACAATTTTCGTGCCAATTAATGCAAGCGTTGTGGCCGCTTGTCCCCTCCACCCTCGTTAGGGACTTCAAATGTATTTGCCGGAGAAACTAAGCGAGCCGTTGCAAAACGGCTTATAGAAAAGCTTAGCATGGGAACTGCCAAAAAAATAGTTGTCATGACATGCTAATTTCTTATAAACAATTACGTATCTCGAAAACGAAAGAGATAGCGCGCTAATTGGATTGCGAAATTTTAAAGGCAATTTTAAAAAAGCAATACGTTTTGTTTGAAAAATTTAAAAATATATAAACAATTTCAAAATTTTGTAATTCTAAAGTGGGAAGGGTTTTCTGATGTCCCAGAACCAAAATCTGCGAATTAACAATTTTGCAACAATTAACAATTTTATAAACAATTCCGTAATGTGCGCTATTCTTGCCGGGGAGTGTCCCCAAGTTGTCTCTGATTTGATGATAGCAAAATAACAATTTTGACATGAGATGCAAATTAATTGCTTAATATCTAGTTTAATTGTTACTTTAGTGATAAATATACAGTTGGTCTTTGAATTTTAGTTTCTTTAATTGAAATGGTTCCCTAGCTGTCCTAACGATTCGAGAAAGATAGTATTTTGCATTTTTGCAAATGTAATATACATATGAACAATTGAAAATATGCAATTATAATCGTTTTTCTTATCGCAAAATTCTGTAGTAAACTGGTCATTTGATAAAGTTCATAAATTGTGTTTGGACAAGAATATTGGAATTTAAATGTGTATAAGAACGTAATTGTTTTAAAATTAGTGTTATTTTATCTGATATCAATGTAATTTCTTCAAAAAGAATTGTGTTAACAGTGGTTAAGTGCTATGTGTTCATATATATTTCAATGAATTTACTTTCGTGTTCATACAAGTGTTTCTTCCATGTATTTTTTATTTGAAAATACTTCCACATCTGAACTAGCGGCGCCCGCCATTTTGTACGTCGTAATTTTGTTAGGGCACTCCCCCCTGCGTTGAGATTGGCTACGATGGTTTGTGAGGCTCCGCCTGCGACGTTTCGTCATGACAAGGGCTGGCCAAGCCGTGCAAAAGCTGAACTTAGCCGCAGACGGCCGCGATCAATTTATGTTTCCAGTACTCGTACAGCAGGTAAACCAGAACTGGCTGACGGTCCGCTGCACCTCCCAGGCGATGAGGACGAAATGTAATACGTCAAGCACAGCTAGTTTCCGGGTGATTCCATTTGCCAGCGTTCTAAATGCTGAGTGCCCTCGATGCCCGGTCCGCGCTGGGAGTGGCTGTCCCCGCCGTGCTGTCCTGCAGCAGCCATCGGGTTGCCATGTGTCTCCACTCCGTAGTACACGATGATCTGTAAACTAAACCATATTTTTAAGATTAGCGTAGGGATGGATCCCACCTTTTAGCCATCGGGGACACAGGGCAAGTCTTGTTCCCTGATGATACCGTCCCATGGTACATGGAGCGTGCTTTTATCTCTCTATCTCTGTTTCTGTCTCTCTCCTTCTGTCTCTCTCTGTCTCTCTCTTTTTCTCTTTTTCTCCCTCTCTTTCTCTCTCTTTCTCCCTCTCTTTTTCTCTCTTTCTCCCTCTCTTTTTCTCTCTTTCTCCCTCTCTTTTTCTCTCTTTCTCCCTCTCTATCTCTTTCTTTCTCTTTCTCTCTAACTTTCTCTCTCTCTTTCTCTTTCTTTCTCTCTCTCTCTCCCTAGTAATACCTTTCATAATTTCATGGAAAGGTTTAGTTTTTACAATTTTAGTAAGTTTTTGTGCGTCAAGTTCAAGATGTGTGTTCCTATTGTAATCTAATTGGAACCTTGAGCATTTGGCCACAAGCAAATATCCTATATCATTCCTGTAATTTACCATAGCCCGTCAACTTGAGTATGATGTACTCTTTGCACACCAGATTTTATATAGCCGGAAAACATCCTTCTGCGCTTTTCCTACCGTCCTTTCTCTTCACCTCGCATTGTAAAGTAAATCTCATCTCTATGCCGATATTGGTTTGGTTGGTTGATTAGTGATTCGTCAACAGCTTAGGTCATTAGTCCCGAAGTAGTAGTGCATGTTTTTCCTCGGGAGATGGCGGTGATCTTTCCCCGCTGGATAGCGATATTCGGCGCCGACCTACCGTCGACTAGCGGGGTTTCCCCCTACCTATGCCGATATTGTTTCATATACATTATCCGTTTGCATTTCTATTATTCTCCTCAGTAAATCGACTAATCCGTTATACGTTTTCTGTACCAAGAGAAGCGCAAGGAGTGCCGACCTGGCTACTTGAATTTTCAGCTCTAGTTCATTTTCAACTCTTTGCCTTTCCCACCTTTGACAGTCACGCAAAAGGTGAAGGGCCGCCTGATCCTCTCCATAGTCTCAGAGGGGAGTCGCGGACAGGCCTAACTTCAATGAATTGGCTATAAAAGACAATATCCAGACAATAATCGCGCCAGACAATAATTGCCTTAGACGGTTTGAAGTGTTTGATATACTTTTTGAATTTTACCCGAGTAATGGCAACATGTTTCCCTTCTCGTTTGCGCAGTTCCACATCTGCTTTGCCACACTGTCACCATTGGAGATAAGATGTTAAGGCACTAAAATTGTACGTGTCAGGCGCCTAAAAAGGCACAAGTTTTTTTTTAAATAGGCACCGAAAAGGAAATAAAAACTTAAAATTGTAGGAAAAAATAACTAATATGTTTCACTGCATTTGAATCTAAAATTATCCAATATAAAAAAAACAATATAACAGGAGAGAATATTAATGAGTCGTAAGTGGGAGCTCAGTAAGTGGGAATAGTAGCTCAGTTACTATACTAACAATAAGAGGCACTGTGAGGTGCTTCAAATGGTGCAGAACACAGAGCAGAATGTGGGAACTGCGGTACAAATGAAGACGCATATCTGCGCATATCTTCCAGAAATAAGTCAGTTCTCTCCTTAGAAATGGCCACCACGGGTTGTCAAAAGCACCTTTAATGTTGAAAAATATCACAATTCTTATCTTATCATCTTATGCATCTCCCAGAATGTGCAAGAGGATATTCACCGTATCTTCCATGGATCGCTTGGGCCTAAAGCCGAACTACATAGGCCAGAAGACTCCTCTGGCCATGTGTGCTTTTACCTTTTTAGTGGCTCAATTATTCTTTACAACCCTTCAAGCAGAATTATTATTTTTCAAATAATTGCTGTGAAGATGAAAATAATGTCTCCAGCACCTGACATTGGTAAGAACACAATATCTCGTTTT
This sequence comes from Teleogryllus occipitalis, assembly GCA_011170035.1. Taxonomy (NCBI): domain Eukaryota; kingdom Metazoa; phylum Arthropoda; class Insecta; order Orthoptera; family Gryllidae; genus Teleogryllus; species Teleogryllus occipitalis. Next base: position 15,397 of record BLKR01006094.1, read on the forward strand.
AACAGTATCTATTAAACAATTCTTGTGAATTTCATGGTTGTATTTAATTGATTTGGGAGTGTCTTCTTGATTTTATTGTAAAAAATTTAACGCATTCAATTTAATAAATACATTTACTACTAGGTAAATAAATGAATAAACAGCGCGACATTTATAGATTTTCTCTTAAAACTACCATATTTACTGCATTCAGTTCTTTGAGCTGATTTCATTTAATAAAACTGCGAGCGGGCTAATTTCGTGCCATTATTGAAACGAGATATATCAAGATTTTATGAATATGATTAATGAAATGCAATAAAGAGAAACTAATTATAGCAAGTCTTATTTATTGGATATTCGATCGAAAGTTCGTCCCAAGCGTCAGTTTGCAAATTAAAAAATCACGAATATTGTCTAAACTTATTGTAAAGAGTTGAATACTAAATAGCTAAAATAAAACAGCAAGACAAATACAATTAAAGATACATTTCCTGCTCATAAAATTACGGCCTCCGAAATATACAGCTTCTAGTGATTAATTACATTTTTTATGCATTTTTCGAGTCGTTAATCAACAAAATAGGATTGAAAGATATTCATGACCTAAATGAGAATATACAAGGTTATTCTAAACGAATTAATCGATTTCCATGCACTATTTCTCAGGTTTCCCGCAACTTCTCGAAATGCGTCACTTACCCATCAAAATAGGGAGTTTTTAAGTTTAGAAAACTCGCCAGCAGAGTGCTCTCAAGGTCAGTCAATGGACAGGATGCATTCATCGACCATCATGTTTATCCGTTGTACATTTAACACAGAAAGCTTTAAAAGTTAGTATACCGCTTATAAGACTTTTTAACATGAACATACCCTCCGGAGGTCCTAAGTTAAACTAATTTGTAAGTAACTAACAAAAATAACGCGTTACAAAACATGAGTAGCGCGGAGCAGTTACCTGCAAAGAGGAGTGCCAACTCATCTTCTCTGCGCCTTTGCGATCAGCTAGGGAGCGTCTATTAAAGGGTCATTTTACGGGATACAACATTCTATGTGTCGGCCCGGATGCCGAAATTGCTAATGCAGTAGTGTCATAGTGATCTCGATCGAAGGGTCGACTATCGAGTTTGAGTCTCGCCTCGGACATGGTTGTATTTGTGTTCGTCCTTTCACCCCTTATCATCACCATTTCGTTTCATCTTCATAGTTACCATAACGTTGACTCCAATAGTGGTCGCTAATGACCTAGATGCTATGCGACTTTAAATAACAAAAAAACAGTATGTTTCTTTAACACCAGAACAGATGCCTATCTTTCAAAAGCGAGAATGAAGTCCTGTGTCCCCCTCAATGGGCTGTATCGATCTGAGCGTCTGATGGAACGCCGCCTGCTCTGTGCGTTGCAGCTGCGCGCGCGGGGACTTCGTGAAGCTGTTCCTGCACCTGGAGCGCGCCGACGTGAACGAGTTCACGCCCTGGTCGGCGCTGCTGTGCGGCGGGCTGGCCGACGTCCCGCGCCGCCTCTACAGCTCGGGCCCCGGCCTCGTGCTCGAGTTCCACTCCGACCGCCGCCCCGGCAACGCCTCGGGCTTCCTCGGCCGCTTCCGCTTCATCGACAGGCGTGAGTACACCGCGCCCCACCCCACGCACCGCGCCAACCCTGCTCCCCACCCTACGCACCGGGCCCAAATCGCAGCGCTACAGGCCCTACCGCACGCCCAACCCCACGCCCCATCCCTTGCCTCTCACCGCGCCTCAACAATCGCCCCACACCACGCCCCACACACTACCCACACCACGGTCCACGCCGCGCCTAACCCACGCCCAATCCTACGCACCACCCCTTGCACCACCCCTCGCCCCACCCCTCGCCCCACCCCTCGCCCCACCCCTCGCACCACCCCTCACACCACCCCTCGCCCCACCCCACGATTCAACCCACACCCCACACCACGCCCCACGCCACGCCCCACGCCACGCCCCATACCACGCCCCATACCACGCCCCACACCACGCCCCACACCACGCCCTACTCCCCCACAGCCCACGTCCCATCCTACACTCTACTTCCCCCGCTCCACCCCACACCTCACACATGCCCTACCCCTCGACGCCTCGCTCCACGGCCCCACACCGCGCCCCTTCCCTGCACCAAACCCTAACAGAATCACCTCGCACACCACCCTATCCCGACCCATCCTGCACCCAGCTCATCACCCCTCGCCCCTCCCTGCGTACCCCACAAGGTTCACCTTATAAACCGAACTAACCACACCTCATCGCATTACTCATACTACTCTATACCACACTGCACTACACCGCACCCTCGTATATCACGCTACACATCACACCACTCATTATACAATACACTCTACACACTACGACTACTCACCACACTATAAATCACACCACTCATGGGTACACCTCATCATACATCTCACGACTTCCAACCACATCACATATCACAGTTGGCCGCACACACCGCACTGCACACAATCTACAATGCAATGCAGTCCATACCAGGCACGAGACAGATTTGAAAACCATTTAAATTATTTCATCATTTCATTAAAAATTATGAGAGAACGACTCATATTTTGAAAAATTAAATATGACGTTACTCAAAGCTCTAGTATTTTAGAACATATTTATTTTTTAACTGTCTTCAATATTGTAGTTTTTCAATGCTATTTTTTTTTCAATTTTCAAAAATACCGTGTTTCAAATTTCAAAAATACAATTTTCAAAAATCAGTGTACACCGAAAATGGTATTTGCGCTTTTTTCCATTTTTATAAGTGTATTTTGCTCTATTTGAAAATAAAATAAAAATGCCGTCATAATATATGCCGTTATAATATATGCCGTTATAATATATGCCGTTATAATATATGCCGTTATAATATATGCCGTTAAAATAAAATAAAATAAAATAAAAGAGCCGTTTTTGATAAAATCTTGTTTTTTGAAATTAAGCACATTTCGCTCAAATTTACGCGATTAGAACTCGTATTTTCGAGATGTTATATATGTTCTTATTTAAAGCCATCTTTAAAGAACAGATTTTACTCAGGGAAAAAGTATCATCTTCGATGTTGTAGTAGTAAGAAGACACAGAACAAAAAATTGAAAGTTGCAATTTTCAAAATTTAAGAAATACAACAAAATCGAAATCTGGGCCGTTTTTTAAGCGTTCTTTTCTCTATCTGAAATAATAATTTAGTTAACAAAATGGTTAACATTTTTAGAGGAATTTTCGAAACGTGTTGAAGCTTCATGTAAAGGACCCCCTCCCCCAAATGAAAATATTAGTTTGAAATTCACAAGGTACCAATATCTGCCAGATGTATTGGAGAATTTTAATTTAAATCGTTTAAGTAAAATCCCGTGAACGATTTAGGCGCCACTGGACATACGGGCGGACGGCCCGAGGGACACAGGCTGATGGGCGGAACATGGGACAGCGGTGGACGGAACGACAAAGGGATAGACGTTTTTCGGTAGGCCCCACAATACCTGTATTGTAACTACCAAATATGTTAGAAGTAATACTGTATATATGAAGAACAAGAACTATCAACAATGTCCGTGCCAGGAACCCCCAAAACAAGTTTTCCTGAGGAAGAATCACCGTGTTCAGCAGTAATGCGTCTAAAGCAGTAATACTTTAGCATTACAATAATTTCTCTATATCACGCGAGAAAGTAGCAAATTTCTTAGGCATTTACCTCACCAACACTACAGTAATGAGGTGATTTTCATCAGAGCTTATTGCAAATCCGATAAGGTCTTGTCCTTAGTAGTGAATTGTGACAGATCTGATCAGGGAAGTACGGTATATTGATTGTTAGTATTTCCGAGCACGTCAACTGCTAATGTCATTAGTCCTGTAAGTGTAGTGCACGTTTTATCCTCGGGAGATGGATGTGCTCTTCCCCGGCTGGATGGCCAGATCCGGCGCTGACCTACCGTCGGCTAGCAGGGTATCACCTATCCAAGTATCTCCCACCTGCGGGGCACCGCCCCAGCTGAGACAATCTCTAAGCTCCCGACAGGTCTCCCGGCATGTGTGGTAGTGTAGAGCAGTTAGTGTGTGTGTGTGTGTGTGTGTGTGTGTGTGTGTGTGTGTGTAAGGGGAGAGGATAGGAAAAGGAAGTGGAAGGAAAGATCGTGCGCGGTCAGTGTCCCGTTTGATAGGGTACTCTCCGGCATTCGCCTGATGTTGATCGAAGAAACCACGGAAATCTAGAATTCTTCTCCAAAGAGCAACAGATTTCGACGTAGCTGACAAGCTACTGTCGAAAATTCTGCCACCATCGGGACTCGAATCTAGGACCTCCCAGTCAGAGGCGCTGACAGAGGCAGTGACAACAGTTGATGCCCTGAGGTACCGCTCCCTGTAAGTGTGGCCGAATGTGACGCTTCTTTCACAGCTAAAAAACTCCAAATACGCGTAATATGAAGACAACCACGTAGTACTAGTGGTGCTAGTATTGCAGATACTTCTTCGCATCCCTTCTACAATTGCATTTTTCCAAGAGTTCAACGAAAATGAGACCTGCGCCATTCTTTTAAGAGTTCGGTATTCTCTCCGAGAAAAACGAATGAAAAAAAAATCGAGCAGCTTTAGTGATTAAGGTTTTTATAATTTGCCTTATCTTCAAGCAGATGTGCGCCATAACTTCTTATTTTTTACAAATTTGTTCATGACCTTTAAGATCTGATTTTTTAGAATATATTTTGTTAAAAAAAGTGAATCTTTTATATTGTGGTTTTCGGATGTTAAAGTTTTGCAATTTTCGAAAATACAAGAGTTCGCCGAAAATGCAACTAGCACCAATATTATAATGTTCTTGAATATATATGAGGAGAAAATTTGAAGAAAAAATTTGAAGGCGTTCATGAGAAAAAAATTCCTGTATTTCATCCAAAATTACGCACAAATTACTCGTATTTTCGAAAAATTGCAATTGACATTATTTCAAGATCTGTTTTCATAGAATAAAGTTCATTAAGAAAGAATCTCTATATTGAGTATTGTAGTTGGAGGAAAACGCTGAAAGAAATTTTGAAGTTATGCAACTTTCTAAAAATCGGGGATTTCAACGATTAGAGCAGAACCATTCTTTTAAGCTATACAAAAACAAAATTGAATCAAAAAATTAAACCCATTAATGAAACATTTTTGAAAAAGTCAAGCAAAGTACCCTCAAAAATTAAAATATCAGTTTTATTCTTGTAGTAATTCGAGTTCCTGAAATCGTTCGGGAAAAATCAATTTTGAAGGAAATCGACTGAACGGTTTAGGCACTCGCATTGACAACTGACGAACGAACAGACAAACAGATGTTTTGCCGACAATCGATTTTTCGGTATTAAGGACCCCCAAAATATGGATTCTAGCTGCATCACATGTTGGAGGAAATAAATGATACGTATAGGAACAATATTTATCCACTTTTTCGATACCAGGGTCCGGCAATTCGATTTTTTCTGTTGAAAATTGGTGGTTTTCCAGCGAACGATTGCAATACTTTCCCTTCTAATAAAGTAAGCGCAAAATAAAAAAAAATTAAAATACACCGAATTCTGTTATATTTTCTTTAGAAAAAAGTTTTCGTAGCACATGGAAAAAATTAACCCGGCAGTTAAATTAAGTGAATTTCCTTCATTGAACGAGATAAGTTTTGCCATGAAAAAAAGCTTATTTTAAATTTAAATATGAATGAATAACACAACAGGTTTACCACGAAATAATACATCATGCACAATATACAACGCGACTATTTATGTGTGCATTGAAGGGATAATGTTTTCCTAGTTCTTTATGGTAATTGCTGTATGGTTTTCCATCTTTTCTACACTTCCTCAAAACAGCAGTTTTAAGAGGATACAATTCTCCACCTCGTTTAACAGCGAAATATTGCATTGTTTACTTTATATAGGATTTTCATGCACAAAATTAACCTTTATAAGCACTAGGCTCTTGCAAGTGAATGGGATTTGGCTGACTATTACTTTAATGTTGAAAACGTAAAAAACTGTGAACGATTGTTGCTTTTGGTCTGCTTTGTTTTTTTGCTGAGTTTTGTCGACTACGTATATAATCATAAAATTTGATGCCATAAATGTTGGCATTTCTTTCAAAATATCAAATGAATTTCAGTGCTTCTGACCGCGAGGTCCTAGGGTACGAGTCCCGACGGTGGCAGAATTTTTGAATTCATTTCACTGTCTGAAGATCACCTCCGCCTCCCATGATAACAAACAGGCAGTACACTAAAGTCCTTAGCAGTTAATGCGTCCGGAATAACTAATCAATCAGTCTATTATCTTTCATTAGTATCTTTTGAATGTTCATTACTCGAGGAACTAAAGGTTAACTTTTTGTTGAAAAATATGATCATTTTCTAAATAAACAAAAAAGAGCGTAATATGATGTATAATATTAAATTGTAATTACTATAACTTCCTGGTTTAGTGAGTCACAGCCATTGTAGTCATCATTCAATTGTCATAATACACAAAGGGAACAATTTCCTTGTGTGTGATGAAGATTGAAAACAACTCAGTCTAAAATATATGATAGAATAAAAAATAAATCTATCATTTGACGCTCCAATTAATATAAAAAAATGCCTATCTGACTAATTCTCAACAATCATTCCTAACAACATGGATTAAATTATTACCTTACATCATTTTTAAGTTTAATATTTTTTTTTGTGATCTGTGGACTTTCCTTGGAGGGACGACGTTCGGAACTCGAAAGGTCATGGACGTTATTCCTAATTAACGAGCAAGAAGTTGTTGCGAGAGAGTTCAGCAGAAAGGAAAGCTACAAAAGTAACCCTCCACCTACCATGACTGCCGATGAAACAAAGTCGGTCACGCTGAAACAGAAATATAAATAGAGTTACGCTTCAAATTTTGTATTGATTTCCATTTTGTGAGTTCTTTGTTTTTGGAATAATGTATCTTAAACATATTAATGTCAGAACGTGAATCTTTTATGTTTAATTCTTTAACATTTATTTCCATTCGTCATATCCATAGTTATCTCCAATTTTGTTCATTCAGGTTTTCCTTGTTCAATACTGTCACAATCATATCACATTTGAATATCGTTTTAATCTCGCTGGTATAGAAAAGGAATGTAAAAATCACTGTTTTTTTTACTTTGATTTTATTTAACAAACATATTTTGGCACATAAGTATTTCAAACTTACTATGAGACCAGCTCAGTTGTGATAAATCGCTCCAAAATAGAATTTAAATGTAATAGATGCATATTAATAGTAAACTCAGCCTAAACGACCCCAATACAAATCGTCCCGAAACGAACTACAAATATCTTATTATCGACAGAACAGTGGTATAACAGATCTAGAAATATAATACAGACATAAAGAAAACATCAATAAAATTACATTCGATTTCAGCAAAGGACTCGAATTTCCATCTTATAAATATAAAATCAAAAATATAATCTGTTATGAAACTTAACGGCAGAGAAAGATTCATTTGCCTCCAAATATATGGAATCAGTTTCATGAGCAATGCCTTCGTATTTTCAGAATGCGTTTTCGTATTTCCTGTCCTCTGGAGACACCATGAACTATAATTGCCTTCGCGTCACCTGGCTAATATCCAACCCCTCCAATCTGATTGATAATCATGCACGTGGCAAATACCTAGATTAGCGAAGGTGCATTGATGGATACGCCGTTCCTCTGAAACGCACGCGCGCGCACATGCACCCCCTCTCTAACGCTCCCTCCCCTTCCCTCTCACCCTCCCTCTCCTTCCCTTTCCTTCCCCTCTCACACTCCCTCTCATCCTCCTCTCCTTCCCGCCCTCTCTCCTTCCATCTCACTTACCCTCCCTCTCATCCCTTTCTCCTTCCTTCTCACCCTCCCTTTCCCTTCTCTATCACCCTTCCTCTCCATCACGATCACGCTTCATTTCATTCTCTCTCACCCTCCCTGTCCTTTCTTCTCATCCTCTCCCTCCATCCGTCTCGCCCTCTGTCTTTCCTTCAGTCTCACCCGTCCCCTCCTTCTTTCTCACTCATTCACTGTCTTACATACTCAAATGAACACTCTCGTGCGTGTACAAAAATACACTATACGCACACATTAGCGAGATTACATATATATGCTCATACTCACTTTAACATACGCTCACCGAAGGACCACCACGTTCACACATACATCCTCGCACACAATAATCCTCACACAAGCACCTCCTCGCACAAGCACATCCACTCACACACACGTATATACCATCTCTCCCCCCTCTCTGCCTCTCTCTCTCTCTCCCCTTCTCTTTCTCTCTATTTCACACATACACACACACGCATACATCCTCCCTCACAATCACACACACGCTCATATACGCGCAGTCATACTCAGGCACGCACAGAAGTTGTTTCGCCCGATATCGTAACCGTGGACTCCGCGAAGCACACGTGCACACACACTTCCAAAGGGGACTCTTGTGTCTACGAGTGGGAACTCCGGCGCCGAGGGCGATTTCGATGAACGCGCTCCATTAAAACGCTCCCGAGGCGCCGCACCGCGAAGCGAGGCGGGCGCCGCGCCGGTGGCTACACGAGTCGCCGTTGGCCACTCTGCCCGCTCCCTTTCCGCTCAGCGCCCCACCCCGGCTCTGCGTCCCAAGGGGCGGCGGCAGCGATTGAATTTCGGAGCAATATTGCGCGCCACCGTCGGCCACAGGCTCGCGGGACCGACACCCCCCGCCCCGCCCCCCGGCGGACCCGCAACCGCCGTCGCCGCCACCTCGGTCACCGGCGCGCTCGCGCGCCCGCCCAAAGTCAACCTGCCGCCGGCCGTTCTCAACTGCCGTCGCAGCCGCCCTAACAGCCGCCGCCTTTCGCAATCACACGCACCCTCCCTGGGCCCTGAGGCCAGCGCCCGGCACGCTCGCTTTTAACCCATGGGTGTTTAAGGGCGAAAAAATCGTTCGTACGCCTGCCTTCGGAGGGGAGGTAAAGGCGGCTGTCCCATGTTATAGATTTACTGCATGTAAAAGATCCTCAAACAAATGAAGCCTTTCAGCTAGGTCGAATTCAGTCGCTGTCTGGAGGAGAATTCTAGCGGCCGGCTGCTCTGATCGGTAGTTTTCCGTGGTTTCTCCCATCAACACCAGGCGAATGCCGGAGCAGTACCCTACCAAACGGGCCCACGGACCGCGCGCGATGTGTCCTTCCTCTTCCTTGTCCTATCCTCTCCCCTTACACACACACACTAACATGCACTACACTACCACATATTCCGGGAGATCGGTTGGGGAGGTGCCCCACTGGTGGGAGAGTCCTGGTTAGGGGGAAAACCCACTAGCTTACGGTAGGTCGGCGCCGGATCTCACCATCCAGCGGGGGAAGATCACTTTAGAACAATGCCGTTTAGTATAAAAATTCGTTTTATGTTATGACTAACGGAAATGACCAATTTTTATAAGTCATTATTTTGCATTTTTTATCGATTTCGACTAATAAGTCATTGTTTACCTTTTCCCGTCATTTTAATGCATTTTTTGCTGATTTCATCGATTTTAATGATATTTTCATGGTACTTGCTTCAAATAATATTTACGAGATGCAAAAAATGTTCTTCACAGAATTACTCAGTAGCCTATTCAATTTATTCCCTTAGAAATTGATTTAACAGTCATTGTGAGTAGGAAATTCTAGTGACGTAACAGGGCCATTGTCGGTTCGGCCGATTCCGGGGTAACTAAAGACAGAGATTTCCTGGTCCAAACCAACAGTCCAAACCAAAAGTTTGCAAGCTGAGTTCACTCGAACAAATGGATGAAGCTTCGATTACATCAGTAACGTATCCAGCAGCTTCAGTTGTTTATCCGAACTGGATGTGATAAGATTTTTCACATCATTTTTCTTTGGTTTAAGGGCATTTTTAAAGCACTTTAAGAACATTTTATTGATCATTTTTGGCGGTTTTTAGGTCATCAAAATCCGCTCCTATTCATTAGCAAGCATATTTATGTGTAGAGCATATTTTCTTAAGAGAAAAATATCAGGGATCTCTTAGTTTGGACTTTTTTCAGCTGCCCGGCAATTTTTCCGTCACTGTTTTGATAATACAACGCCACCTCTTTAATCAGAAGATAATCATGCTGTTACCTACTAAATATATTTCTAATGTGTATACTCGTATTTATGTATCTTTTTTTAACCTTCTCAGGTTCCCGTTGGACGTGCTTATACCGATACACACTACATTGCTGATGTTTCTGCCAACTAAAAAGTCAGAACATTTTTCTTAATTAGAGAACACACAGCATACACAAAAAACAAGTTGTATGAAAAAACCCACGGGACTGAAGAAAACGTAAAAAGTACGTAGTTGTGTTTCAGCTCCCTGGTTACCAGTGTCACATTAAATGTAACAATACCTACAATGTTTTATAGTAGTTCTTACAAAGTTTGTTTTTTAAGAATGAGTTAATGTAAATTTATAGGTGTCTATGTAAGGCTCATAGACACTGAAAGTTTCGAAAATTATTTCTAGTGAAGCTATTAAACCATCATATATTTAATAAGCATCATATATTATTTAATGTGATTTTTCTTAAAAACTTGTAATAGTTGTTTTGTACTTGCTTTCGGAATCTCTCTCACACGACGACAATTATGCCTGAAACATGTTCAAACCGACAAACGTTGTGATATATTTGACGATTAGATAGAGCCAACTGTATTAGCCACGCAATTTCGAACACTATAGTACTATTCACTGACAAAAGCCGATTGGAGCTCTAAAATAGCATCATAATTAGCACACTAACCTTTGAAAGTTATCCGAGTTACACAATACGGCAAAGGGTCTCTCTCTGTATCAGTATCGTTGCAGTTGATAGAAGCTGCTATTTTAATTAGAGAGAAACTCGATCAAACTTTTGAAGAATTGAATGGAAAAGTTCGATAGAAAAAAATAATAGTGGGACGCCAATGAAATGTATGCAGGTTTCCGATATTTCACGCCAAGTGCAATGTGGCATGATAATGAAATTTCAATGGTTGGTAAGACGAGTAATGCTATGAAATCAACAATTAGTTATGCAAATTATTCCACTTTTTAAATTGTACTTAAAATTCATAATTAAAAAAGTCTTTTAGAACCACCTGTCAAACTTAAATGTACCTGCTTCTTTTGTTTAATATATCCATACGTTGTATTGGGAATAAACTAATTTGAAACATGCGATGAGTTCTATCACATGCACGTTACGAGTGCAAACCGCGTCATAGGTCCCATGCTATTTCCAAGAAAATTAATTTTCTTTCGTACTCGCGCTTTCAGTGCGATTCAGTGAGGTTATTACATTGTTGAGAGAATGTCTAAACTACCACTTCAATGTACAGATCTAAATTACTTTTTTGAAATCCATTTCCGTTCCCTGAATATAAGGCTCGGATGAAGGATCTTATATAGCTGAGGCTTGAAAATGTTATACCTTGCACTTTGCTTTGATTTTGAAGCGCGTATAGACCTTTTTTCTTTAATAATTGAAGAGCTTCTCAGAAAAACAGCATTAGTCCAAAAATAAAATTTGTGGGAAATGAGAAAAAACCGTCCACCGTCCTAACTCAGCAATCACAACTCACATATATGGAGTTTTATATTGTTTAGGAATACTTTTACCCAACATGAAACATAAAATACAGTTGTGAGTAAATAAATCAATATCGTTCACTAATTACAAGGAAAGGGGAAATGGACATATGTTATTTACATGTAACATTTGCTATTATGCATACATCAGCATAACAAAGTACCAGAAACAAGGAAAAATAAAATCACATGTATTTTACGTACTACCTTGTTATTCTCGCATACAATGAAAACAATTGAATCTCCAACAAACACTTTACCAAGGCAGTTCGAATTACTTTCCGGGCTGGACCAGCACCACCTAGATATAGAAGGCCTTAGCAGTCATTCAAGATGGCCGCCTAAGTAGGCTATAGAAACTGAAATAGATGGTGTTGGTTGGACGGCCGTGGTCTACAGAAAATCCTCTTCCCAGATGTTTCGTCTGCATCTGCGGAAGACATCCTCAGTGGTGAAGTGGTCGTAGTCGAAGTTTCCTCCCAGACAGCACGCTGGTGACTGACAAACATTTGTTTTTGGCGCTGGTGTCGGCTGTTGATTGTTTAGCCACGCGTGACGTGGCGCTGAAGCTAGGTGTCCTCACATGACCATGTTTTCGTGTGTCTATACGACGCATGAAATATTAATACCCGTCTCTCCGAACACAAAAAGAACTTTTTAATGTCTACACCGAGAAGTCGGAAGTGACCAAACACGCTTTTTCCGGCTGTGAAGAAGACATAAAATGTGAAGACGTTGAGATTTTATTCCATACAGAACACTACCATGACCGTCTACAACGTGAAGCCATTGGAATTCATAAGCATTCTATGCATTTTAATTGGAAAGAGGAAGGAATAAAATGCCACTTGGTATGGATGCCCGCACTCCATCGGGCGAAGCCAAAACCGTCCCAAAGTTAAACACGTGACGTGAGCCATGTAGGCACACGATAACAGTTGTCAATATAGGTTCACTCTCGGAACGAAATTGAAGAATGAGAGGACGTCGCCTCAGAAACTGACAAATTCTTACATGCGTCCGTCAGTTGTGTTCTTCTAACCTGCGTGAATACCTACATTTTCCCCGCTTGTACTCACCTGCAAACATCAATGTTTGTGAAAAAAATGTATTAAACCCTATCCTCTGCTTCATGACATCTTGACAAGCCACCTCAGAAGAATACTTAATGCTACCGTCACTTTCGCTTCTTCAAGAGTGTGGTATAAATGGAGACAATCGTGTATAATAAACACAGCTAGGTATTCATTACCGCAATGATTATAATGGATTAGCCAGATCTCCAGGATACAATAATAATTATGTACTTCTGGGAAGAAGGATTAAGCGGTTTCGCGGGAGGCTTTTGCGAGCATTCCATCCGTCGTGTGCTCACCATAATATGCTTTATTTCAGCCTATCCTCATTCTTATGAACATCGAAGATACCCGACGATAAGTGTGTCGCTGAAGAACGTATGCATTATATTGTTAATAACAATGAAAAGAGTCATGATAATAATAGTAATAATAATAATAGTAATAATAATAATAGTAATAATAATAATAATAATAATAATAATAATAATAATAATAATAATAATAATAAAGTTCACTGTTCGTCATAAATAGACCCCAAATTAAATCAACCGTCCCTCTCATTGCCATAATATTTATTCTTAAACGCGTGTTTGTTATCGAATTGCGTCTACTTATTATTACATTCCGATTATTTGTGTCGGATATCAGTACGTGGGGTCATATATTTTTCAAAGCCAGATGGGCCGGAAATCCGCGTGCGTATCGCAATCTCTGTGTGGGCGGCTTGCGGCGCGAGAGGCGGGCTTGTCCTGGAGGCGGAGGGCGGGCTTTGTCCGCGCGCGCTTCCCGCCTGATTATCCGGGTTCGCCGCCTCGCCGCGGGGGCGGGGCGCGCGCGCGGGCGGCGGGAGCCGAGGATGAGCCGCTCTCTGCGCTCCCGCGGACGCGTCCTCGCCGAGTAATCCGCCGAAAATTGCTCTCGCAACTTTGCACCACGCGGCACTCGGCGGCGCCGGCGCCGGCGGCGGCGGCGGCGTGCGGGTGAGTTACGAACCGCCTCTCGCCGGTGGCGGTGGCGGCGGCGGCGGCGGCTGTGGGAAGGACTGCGGTGCCGGAGGAGAAGCGGCAGGCTGGAGGCGGAGGCCGCCACGTGGTGGGCGCCGAGAGCCGCGGTGAAATGAGGGCGATACTAGGGGATGGTGTTGGTCGCAGTGAGAGCGGTCATAGTGGTGGTGGTGAAAATGAGAATAGTGATGACTATGAGAACAGATATGAAAGTGGTGGTAATAGTGACGCCAGTGGTTGTTGATTGAGTGGTGTTTCCAGGCGCATCATCTGCTAAGGTCATTAGTCTCATAAGTGTAGTTTATGACTTTATCGCGCGAGGTGGCGGTGGCTCCCCCCGATGGATAGCGAGATCCGGCGTAGACCCACGTCGGCTTGCAGGGTTTCTCCCTACCAGGTATATCCTAACAAGGGGATGCAATAGGATTATATATATACAATATTATTATTATTATTATTATTATTATTATTATTATTATTATTATTATTATTATTATTATTATTATTACTATCGCTCGCGAATAGGCCATCTTGAATCACGCAGGACATGCACTTGCACAGGTTCAGTATCATTTTTTATCACGTTACAAGTCTTGCATGTAACTAATACGGGGGATCAGCATTACGCTGAATCCGATTTTTATACCTCAGGGTTGTTGGTCCTGGGGGATGGAAGGTGGAATGATGATAATGAAGGATGAATGGACGGCACCCACAAATGGACGAACACAAATGCAACTACGTCCAAGGCGAGACTCGAACCCGCGACCCTTTGATCTGAGATCACTACGACACAACTGCCTCAGCGATCTCGGATTCCGCCCTAGCCGGGACATATTTTAAGCTCCCCACGTCTCCGGGCAAGTGTGAAAATGTCGTGCATGTGAGTGTAAGGGCGTGTAAGTAAGCGAAGAGGATATGCCTAGAAAGAGAAAGGAAAGATCGCGCGCGGTCCGTGGTGCGTTCATTAGGTTACTGCACCTGCATTCGTCTGGTTTGGATCGGATAAGCCATGGAAAACTACCGGTGAGAGCAGTCGGTCGCTAGAATTATCGTCCAGACAGCGGCTGAATTCGACCTAGCTCGGCAGCTAGTATCGAAAATCCTGCAACTGTCGGGACTCAAGCCCTAGGACCTTCCGGTCAAAGGTCCTCCAGTGGCATAAGTTAATGCCCTGAGTCACCTAAGTCAGTGTGCCGTCAGTGGTGCGAACTTAGGTGGCTCAGGGCATGAACTGTGGCAGTATTTTGTGTGTAGTGACGTCAGGGGTGGGAATAGTGAAGTCAGTGGAAGGAATGGTGAAGTCAGTGTTGGGAATGAGGAAGTCAGTGGTGGGAATGGTAAAGTCAATGGCGGAAATGGTGAAGCCAGGGGAGTGAATTGGGAAGTCAGTTGTGGGAATGGTAATGGAGGTGAGAACGGTGATGATAGAAGTGGAATTGGCGAAGGTACTGGTGATAACGGTTGTTGTAATGGTAGTAATGGTGTTCGCAGGAAAACGGTGGTAGTAGAAGTGGGAATGATGTTGGTCTGTTGTTGGGTTATAGGTCATGCGTTGGAATTTAAGTATTGAAACTATGTAGAACACAAGGGCGCATATGTACTCTTGTATAAATATGTACGTGATAATGGCCCTCCTGAGAAAATCAATTTTTGTCGTGTCTTGTGTAGTTGATATGGGTCGAACCGCCGGGCTCTGCGCGGTTTCTTCGCCCCCACTTCGTCCGCCAGGGACGAATGCGTGCTCTTTCTTGGGTCATAGGTCTCGTGTTGAGATTCGAGGTTTTAAACTATCCCAGGCACACGTGTTTCAGTGATAATTGCCGCGCTGCGAAAATCCATTTCGGTCGTCATCATGTCTTGTTTATTTCTGTCGTTTCCTCAAACGACCCTCCTCGAATTGGACCCGCTTAAAGAAAGGAGACTGTTTCAGTCCCTTTAAAATTCCTCATTCTTTTACATCTGATTTCTGACTGTTGCATCGTGATATTTTATTTCGATAGATGTGTGTTACATCACAGTGACAATGATTCTCGTCCGAGTGAGCTTATTGACAATGCCGGTCATACTTTAGTATATGCAGTGCTATATGATTTTTAGATAAGTGAAGTCACTTATCTAAAAGGCATTTAGCTGAAGCATTGCCCTTCGCCAAATCACTTGCAACTTTTGTGGGCTCATCGATTAGGTTGAGAATCGAGTGTAATATATAGTAAACTAGCTGACCCGGCGAACTCTGTTCCGCCTTAACAGAGAACTCCGTTCCGCCCAAACATACGAAAACGCGTGAAAACGTGCGAAAACCCTCGAAAAGGTGCGAAAACCCGCGAAATCACGCGAAAACTGCGAAATCACGTGAAAACGTGCAAAAACGTGCGTTCTCACACAGGAACGCTGTCGAACGTGATTAACAGTATCCTATGTCCGTCCCCTGGCTCTAAGCTTCCTGCTCACCAAATTGGTACAGCCGTTCTTGAGTTATAAATAGTGTAACTAACACGACTATATATAGATATAACGGCGAACGAAAGGCAGCTATCATTATCGCCTTCTGTTATCAGCGCGGAGTTACAACAATGGGTTACAACAGGCAACAATGACCGCTAACATGCGAAATCACGCGAAAACGTGCAAAAATGTGCGTTCTCACACAGGAACGCTGTCGAACGGGATAAACAGTATCCTATGTCCGTCTCCTGGCTCTAAGCTTCCTGCTCACCAATTTTCAGCCAAATCGGTACAGCCGTTCTTGAGTTATAAATAGTGTAACTAACACGACTTTCTTTTATATATATAGATTTACCTCCTTATCCCCTTACTGTGAGTACAATTACGTTGGAAATATTCCCCGCACAGGAAATGTTTTCTAGAACGATTTTCTTTCTGGTAATAAATGCATTTTAACAATTCGCAGTAATAAATAGTACGTCGAAAGTATTATAATTTATTGATTTGTATTGTCAATTTCATTTTGTGAAAACCGTGAGAAAGTGTAGTTTCATTCCCTTAAGACTCCTCGCCCCCCCCCCCCCGCCTTCGTAATAACCAAGGAGGATGAGGTGCAGGCAGAGGCGAAGCGACGCAGGCCAATGGAAAGAAGAGGGGGCGTGGCGACGGGGGGCGGGGGCGGGGGCGGGGTCGTACGCGATTTGCGCCTCTGGGGAGTGCTGGCTGGGGGGGACTGTGAAATGAGTGGGGTCATGGGGCGCTGGCGGCAGCAGAGAGGAAGACAGTTCCAAGGCGGCAGAGAGCCGCCCGCGGGGCCAGGGCGATCGCGGGCGTTGTGGGCGCCCTAGGGATGGCATTGGCCCCTGGTGCGCCCGCGGGTCGCTGCGGAGGCGGTGAGGGTGGAGGATCTGACGGAGTGGCACCGGCCCCCAGAGAGGGCGCGCCGGCGTCAGGGAGGTGGCCTTCGACGCATGTGCTCGTGCGAAGAGTGGACGGACGGGGAACGCTTTCATTGATTTTACCACGTTAGTTATTTTACTAGCTAAATTTTGCGTCGTTTTAAATAGTTTTAAACATCTTTTTGTGGGTTGAAAATTTTTACTTGGTAAGTTGTAAATAAAAAGATACTTTAAACATAAAGTTGTCTGGTTCTTTCATCATCGGGCGTAATACGTAAAAACTAATGAGGTGGCTTACTAAAGAAAATTGGTATATTTGCAAGGTCATATTCTAGAACATACCGTTCCATTCCTATAGATATATATTAGAATATAATTTTGTAATTAAAATGATCCTTCAATAAGTTATTTTTCCACTAGCAGTGTCGTATATGCTACACATAATAAATTATCCTATGAAAAAGTAGTTATCCAAAGAGTTGGCAACACTGATGAGATGTCATTTGTGATTTCCCTTCTAAATGATGCAATCCCTTCTCCGCATACTGTAAACAGCCTCGTCCGTGCAATATCTAGCAACCTACCATTCATCGTCTGGGTGCCGTTGCACAGGGTTGGCGCGGACACCGCTAGATCGCAGCGCGAAAAAAACAAAAACACTTTTTCGACAAGTATCTTAAAATCTTCTGGACGAACCCGCAGATAAGTCATCGGTTATCCATCAAATGACCGAGAAGCGTCGAATGACAACTCATTTATCTCGATTGAAGGAAGGGGTTACGGACAGAAGAACAGACGGATGCTTGAATGAACAGCTTGTCCCGGCTGGGGCAGTGCCTCGCTGGTGGGAGAGTCCTGGTTAGGGGGAAACCCCACTAGCCGACGGTAGGTCGGCGCCGAATCTCGCCATCCAGCGGGGGAAGATCACCGCCATCTCCCAAAAAGCATATACTACACTTACGGGACGAATGACCGCTGCTGTTGATACGCCTAGAAATACGAAAAAATCAATTAAACTCTCTGCCTACGCCTGTGTTTACGCCTCTGTTTACGTGCTTCCATTTCATTACTATTGACATTAATCATTGTGAAATTATTCTGTCTTTACGACAATTTCCACCATCTCTATTCGAGCTAGATGCAAATAAATACTTCAGTGCAATTTCCCACGATGTCATCATTAATTTCCCTTAATTATTCGTTTACAATAGTCCACTTCTGGAGGCACATCGAGACATTCTCAATTATTTTAGAACTCTTCTTTCATTATATCATGCTCAATTTTTAATCTCGGTAAAACGTATTCTTTTTCTTGTAGAATTATTTTCAATTTTCCTAAAGATAAGCTTCATCGTCAATAATTTTATTTTCTCTTTCTTCTTTTCCTTCCTCCTTATCTTTACAACCATTTTCCTTCAATTTTTCCTTCATAAGTCCTCTTATTGGTGAATGTATATATCGCCTGTTCTTCAATTGTAAATTTCAATGCTCTGAAAGACATACAGAACAGAAAAAGAAAGAACAAACACATTGTCAAACAGAAACTAATATTTTTTTATAAAAGTCCCTCTCATAACAATGAGGACCTGGTTTTCGTCCTCCCTCCTTGGAGTGAAGAGAAAATACATCAAAGACCATTTTATTAATGAAGTGCGCCTAGTTTATGATTAGAAGTATGATTGAAAGTACTTATCACTCTTCTCAAAGGAAAACTCACATTATGATCATGCCCGACCGGGAATCGAATCCGGGATCCCATCATGGAAAGCGAGCACGCTGACCAAAGAGCTATCCGCGATGGCATGATTAGGAGTATAAAAAAATTTGTTTGTAATCAGAACTCTTCTATTTCTTTCCTTGTAAGTAGTAGTCTCATTTATAATGAAATTAGAGACGACTCCTATCAGTAAGTCAAGAAATTTTAATTAATTGGGAAATGAACAAAGACCTCTCCGCAATCTTAAATCATTCCCTTTATTTTTGCTTAATTTTAATTTTATATTAATCACCCTTCACAATTTACACAACGCAGTTCTTTTGTTCTATTTTTTATTATAAATCGTATTGTAACACTTTCTATTAGTACCTTTCGTCATCCTTTCGTAAGTGAATTTCACTGCTTCATAAGCATGTATTGCTTTTGCTGAGAAAATACTGTAATTATGGGTGAACTTATTACTCAAGTAAATTACTTTTATAAATTATCTATGAACAGAAGAAAATATTTATTTAATATTTAATTATGTTTTCTTAAGAGAAGTATTATACACCAACCTGTTTTGGAATATCTCTTTAGAATATTGCCATTTTTATTCGAGAGACAGGTTTTTTAGATAAGATGAATATGAATTCAACCTTTTAATAATAGTATACTAAAATATGCGCACTCCTTATTGCTCATTTTAAAAAGATACATATTACAGAAAATGTTATTTTAGTCAACTAAACGTTTAATTTACGCACATTTTATAGTCCCAAACGCAATCAAAAATATATATGTTAAAGCAGCTATCGTTTTAGCTTGCTCACTTTGTAATTCAATTGTGCGAGTTTTGAATCTCTTACTTTGAGAACAGTTATGTGTATCTTCTAACTTTCGTCATGCGAAGAGTTTTACCGAGTTGAAGCTTGTTTTTGCATAAGAATTTGAACTTAGTATTTGTTTAATTAAATTATTCCATTAGTAGTACGTACAGTGTTTATTTTTAAATAACTAAAAACGAGCTAAAAAAATAACTGAATAAACATGAAGAGGAATGGAAATGTATAGGTCAACTCCTTACAAAATTCCATTAGAGTTCAGGAAATCAAGGAAAAAGATGAAAAAACCTGTGGCGGCTCGTGTTTAGGTTGCATGGTTGTACAACCCCCAGATATATTAAAAAAATTTCTATATTAGGAATATACATTTTCCTTCTAATATCTTCCTGAAATTCAATATGCAAGATATTGGAGCAATATCGATGTATATGATATCATTTTGAAACCAAAGAGCGCCCAACATGTACTCTCTCCGGCGTTTGACGTTCTCCCAGGCAATGGAGCATCTCAGGCTCTTGGCTCTAAATCTGCATTTACTGAATTTATTCTTTAGCTCTATGCTTCAACGTAAGATCCAATTGGGCCTTTGGTGCAGCAGCAAGTCTTCTACCATAGGTGAGGGTCTGGTCACCAAGCGCAGCGCGGTATCCGAGGGGAATACCAATTTTCTGTCTTCGTCAGACTACCTGCAACTTAATTTTATGAATTTCGCATGCTATTGAAAGTACACAAGTTCAGACAATTTTTAACTGTATTGAATGCATTATTCACGATGTTTGAAGAATTTACTTTCACTTGATTTTAGGTTAGTTGATTTAGAGTCTACTTTTGATGAGTCCTTTGGGTAAAGTTGGCCATCTGGAAGGAAGTCCCATTCTGCCTCTCACGGTGTGTGCATCTTCTCGATAGCATTCACAGTCTGCTAGTGTTGTTGTGAATGCAAGTCTGTGTGTATGTGTGTGTGAAAGAACTTTCGTTATTGCAATATATACCAAGGTAGTGAAAGTTTTTAAACAAAATAATTTTTCTGTAAAACGTGTCCAAATTTTTGTGTTTGTTGCAAAATGCTGGATGGCGATGACCGCAATATCAAAACCAAGTTAATTTTTTACTTTGTATGAATTATATTACCGTCCATTGTCACAATACATCACTAATACAAATACTCGGGGGTCTACTGGAAATCTGGAAATCAAAGCCAGAACCACGTGCGAGGGAGGTACATATACTTGACACTGATCCTACGCGTAAAATTATGTAAGTAATGTTTCAATGTAGACTTTAGTGAACTTAGTTTTAATAAATTTATATGAATTTTTTACGTTTTATTACGAATAAGTATTCTGAATTTTGGAAGTTACACTCCCGTCAATCGATGGATCTGCAACCTGAAGGTTGTTGGGGCACCACTGCCACTGATATAATTGCAGGACTGAACACATGTAGAATTTTAAAGAATGTTAAAATGTTATGTAAATGGAAAGAATTGATCATAACATATCAAAAAATCTGTAAATATGTGTAAATAGAGAACTGGAGCGAATGACTGCAAACGTAAGGTAGCCTAATGTACGAATGTCGTATTACAGTAGAGCTATTGAATAAGAAAATCCTGATTTAAGCTGCAGAAGAGATACATACATATACTAAACTTCATTAAAATCTATGTTAGAGACTCTAACAACGTAAATATTATTAAAATTACATAATGATGAACAAAAAAGAGAAAATGTATTATTATTAGTAGGTATTTTTAATGCTTGTGGAAAATTGTTGGATTGACAATAAACAATAGAAATATGGTTATCATTGAAGAAGAAGAAGAAGAAGAAGAAGAACCACAGAAATAGAAGAAGAAAACTAAAGAGAAAAAAGGACAATTTTCAGAATGAGGTTAATGTTCAGCCAAAGAGCAAACAAATCATAATATTTAAGAGTACGTACATAAACGGTTCAAGATGCCCCGACCGAGATCCAAAGACGCCTGAGCTAAATGGCCAATATGTTGGGTCGTGTCGCGTGCAACACATCCATCATGAGTGTAATTTGCAAGGAGGAGGATCGGAAACAAAGGCACGGCGCGTAAGACAAAGAGGTGAGCACGCACAAAGGAGAAGGGCGGGGCGGGCGGGCAGTGGTGGAGCGTGCGTCGTGCAGAAGGGACCGAGGAGAGGCTGCGGCGAAGGCGGAAGCGGAGCGGTGGCGGAGGGAGGTTGCAGGTGGGGTGGAGATGTGGGCGGGAGAGGGGCCGCTTGTGGAAACAAAGTCAACGGTGGTTCTCAGGTAGGAAGAGTGGAGATGGGGTCGAAGGCGGGAGATGGGGCGATGCCGGGGTGGAAGGAGGAGGCGGTTATTGGGGTAGAGGCGGCAGGGATGGTGGAAGGAGACAGAAATGGGGAAGCCAAAGGCAGACACGATGGCAGGGCGGTGACCTAGGTGTGCGCGGAGGCAGGGCCGAGTGAAGGCAGGAATAGGGAGGAGACGAGGGCGAAAGGGGGTGTGGACGTAGGAGGGGGCCATGATGATGGTGGAGCCGGAGACGGAGGCGGGGTGAGAGGAGGTGGCGGTGGCGATGGGGTTGGCGGTGGCAGTAGAGGGGTCGGAGGCGAGGAGAGGAGGGTGGTGGGCGTGGAGGCGGAGAGGAGGGGCCGGCGGGGGCAGGGCGGAGATGAGAACGAAAGGGGAATACGCGGGGGGTGGGGGAGGGGATAGGGGGCAATGACAATGGTGCAGGCGGAGGCAGAGACGGGGGCAGGGTCTGAGGAGAAGGCGGTGGGAGGAGTGAGGGAGGAGACGGGGGCGTGCGTGGAGGTGGAGAGGAGGAGGGGGAGCAGGACGAAAATGAGGGCGAAGGGAGGCGTAGGCAGAGGAGGGGGCAGTGACAATGGTGGAGGCGGGGTGCGAGGAGGAGGGGAGCGGGGGTTGGGGCGTGGGCGGGGGCGAGGAAGCGGTGTGCTTATCAAGCGAGCAGCGCGGTTTGCCCTCCGCTGCGTTCCTTGTGCGCGGCGCAATGCGGCGGAGCGTGAATGCTGGGATCGGGGCGGCGGCGGCGGCGGCGGTTGCTCGGAGAGTGAAGTTGGGCCGCGCCGCGCGCGCCGGTAGACAGGGGCAGGGAGGGATGGCAGGAAAGGAAACGGTAGCCGCCGTGTTTGGGGAGCTGGCTGCATCGCCTGTGGTACCGTCCGCGGAGGCGACGATGGTACTGGTGCTCAATCGTTCCGGAGGGGTAGCTATTGTGACGGGACGGAGAAAAATATGTAGGGGTGGAGGAGTCCTCGCTGCATTGTTTGTTGTGGTAAGGGATAAATGGCCAGGACGTTTGGAGAGAAGGGTACTGAATAGATGGGAGATGCGGAAACATTGATGTCCATGTTGTTAGTGGAGAATGGGATGATAGTGTAGGTGAAGTCTGATAGTTTTGAGGGAGGTATAGAATGGCAGAGAGAATAACAAGAATCTTGTGGGGGTGATTCGTATTGAGGTAGTAGCAGCCAATACTGTAAAATTATTGTTGGTGAAGGTGACATAGATAATAAGAGCGAAGCCGAGTGCAATATCTTTAGGGCGGCGCAGATGGTGGATATGACTACCACTATTCGGGTGGAGCGGAACTTCAAAGCATTGACGTTGCCTCTACCAGGAGCGCTGTGGTTTTATAAGGCGTCACCATCATCATTGTCAATGTCATTGTTTCCATATGGTCATTGTCATTGTCAATGTTGTCATTGTTGTCTTTGGAATGCTAGTACTGTCATCATTACAGTTGAAAAACTTCCCGACGAAGTCGTTTCGTTGAGAGTCGTTTTATTGATTATTACGTGTTTCGAAGCGGTCAACTGCAACTCGCAATAGTCCCATAAGTGTAGTGCTTATAGTGGGAGATGGTTCAGTCCTTCTTCACGGGACTGTGAGATTCGGCACTAACTTACATGTGACCTGGGCTTTCCATGTCCAGTTATTTCCCCGAATGGAGCATTACCCCATCCGGAACAAGCTCTAAGCTTTTAGCTGGTTCAGCGACATGATAGGTAGTGTAGTGCATGTAAATGTGAATGTGTGTAAGGGAGAGCAAAGAACAAAGAAACGAAGATTACGCGCGGTTTGTTACCCGTTTATTTCTATACCGGAGGTACTTCTCCGGCATTCGCCAGGGCTTGATCTGAGAAACCACGAAAAACTACCTTCCGAGCTACCGTCCGCTAGAATTCTTCTCCATTCAGCGGCTTTTGGTAGTCTTCATCGTCGTCGTTGTCATCGAACTCCCTACTGTTGTCCACGTCGTCAGCTGACTTGGTGTTGGAGCGAGGAGTAGGCTGGCGACGGCAGTAGAGAGGTACACATTCGCGGCGTGGGTGGCAGGAGTGGCGGGTGGATTTTATTGATTGATTGATTGATGATTCCGACAGCGTCAACTACTAAGGCCATAAGTCTCGGAAGTGTAGTGCAGTTTTCTTTCCTCAAGAGATGGTGGTGATCTTCTCCCACTGGAAGATGAGATCCTACCGTCGGGTAGCGTGGTTTTCCTAAACCAGGTATATCTCATCAGCGGGCAACCACCCTAGCCGGGACCAGCTATAAGCTCCCGCCCCTGTCATGTGTAGTTGTGTAGTGCACGTGTGTGTGTTAGTAAGGAGTAGGACAGGACCAGGAAGAGGAACGAAAGATCGCACGCGGTTCGTGGCCCGTTTGTTAGGGTACTGCTCCGGCATTTGCCTGGTGTTCAATTGGAGAAACCACGGAAAACTACCGATCAGAGCACCTGACCGGTAGAATTTTCCCCCAGACAGCGGTTGAATTCGACTTAGCAATCCAGCCAGATCGAATCCTGCCAATCGAAAATCCTGCCACGGTCGGGACTCGAACCTCGGACCTCCCGACCAGAGGCACACTGTAGGTGCGGGTGGAGGGCGGCAGGCAGCGTATTGCGCTCCGCGTGGCTTTTAGGTGCAGCGGCGGCCGCGTTCGCTTCCGCTCCGCTCCGCCGCGCGCGCTGCCTGTAAGAGCTGATGCAGCGCCTGGCTTCATGAAGGAAACGACGCATCGCGTCGCGCCGTGCCGCTCGCCGAACTCCTCATTCGCCGGCGCGCGACGAGTGTCTCGCTCTTGCGGCCGAGACCTGTTGCTGCGCCCGCGTCGGAGGCTGACGGCAGCCGCTGAATACCCTGCACCTTCAAGCCAATACCCCTTATCGTTTAGGGCAAATAAAATCTCTCGAAAAAGTATAAAAATATGCCGCAAAATTTGTTAGGAGAAGACGTTCCAATTCTGAATTTATATCGTGGGAACCTTTGGAGAAACGCAGAGAAAAATCGCGTCTTTGTGCATTATTCAAATCAATAAGAGGGGATTGGGGTGAAGTACAAGCAAGACTATCAAAACCAACTTACGTCGCGCGGAAGGATCATGGTTTCAAAATTCGGCAATGAAAACAGAAAACAGATGTAGGTAAATTCTCATTTGTAAACCGAACGATACACAATTTTAACGATTTACCTGCAGCAGTGCTGGAGACTTTCCCTCAGAATGTCAAAAAAATTTTAAATTAGACTAAATAAATAGGATTAATACATTAATTTTGTAAAATTGTATTTAGTAACATGTATATATTTTAAAGTTGTTTGATGATTGTTTTGTGTATTTGTAGTAATGGCTTAGAAAACGCTACCACCGGAAGTATTCCACGTATTCCTAAGTAGCAAAATAAATATTCTATTCTATTCTATTCTATAAAGTGACGGTGAAATAAGCAGTCTGTGGGGCGTTTAAGGGTGCAATATTCTACAGGAAGGGAGGATGTGTGCACATAATTAGGGCTTTGCAGGGTAGAAAAATGAACGCTGAAGAAATACAGTCCAGATCTTCCGTTTCATGCAAATAAAAAAGGGCTGGTGCCTATTAAATCGGGATTTCTGGAAGTCAGCGCTGTTAACGAAAATCTAATGCTACGCTGAGGAAAGTATCTTCTCTTCCATGAATTACGGCAATTTCCTTTTTATGAACTACTTCTTTAATATTCAAATACCGGTGCAAACAAAGCACTGGATAGCTGTCATTCAAATTTTAAAATTAATAATCT
The DNA here is from genome assembly GCA_011170035.1 of Teleogryllus occipitalis. NCBI lineage: Eukaryota > Metazoa > Arthropoda > Insecta > Orthoptera > Gryllidae > Teleogryllus > Teleogryllus occipitalis. Next base: position 41,083 of record BLKR01006094.1, read on the forward strand.
CATCGTATTTGTCAACAACCGACAAAATGGTTAAGAGAAATATCACGAATAGTATTACACTTCAGCATAGATGAGATGCATTCAAATTACGGTAATTTTCCACTGTCATGTTTTACCAATTGCTCAATAAAATTCCTCGTACACCGCAAGAGAAAGTAATGCAAACAGTCATTTGAACAAGCAATATAAAGCTCATAAAACACAGCACTGGGGTGTGCGCATTGAGCTGCTGAAAATTTGCATAAAAAAATCGGTTGAGAGACGCAGGGGGATTAGCGCAGCGCTGTAAAACTAATATAGTCAGAACTACATTTTAATGTGTTTTCCATGCACGAGTAAAATATGGATCGAATCACAATGCAGATTTCAATGAAAACAATAGATTTCATAATAGATATCGATATTACGAATTAAAATTGATATCTACATAGACTAGCATAAATATGCATCACGCAATTCTTTATTCATACAACGCGGAAATCGTATAGTGAGTTATGGCTTCCCCCAAATGTTTGCTAGATGTCACTCTCAGGCATTTTACAGAATGGATGAACAGAGTATTTAATAATGTTTGTACTTTATACATTTTAATATCCAACACGTTTTTTTTGTATTTACGAGTGCGTGGTAAGCGAGTGCGTGGTAAGCGAATGCGTGGGTTTGGAGTGCGTGGTAAGCGAGTGCGTGGGTTTGGAGTGCGTGGTAAGCGAGTGCGTGGTAAGCGAGTGCGTGGGTTTGGAGTGCGTGGTAAGCGAGTGCGTGGTAAGCGAGTGCGTGGGTTTTTAATGCGTGGGTAGCGAGTGCGTAGGCAGCGCGGCGCGTGGGAAGCAAATGGCTGGTAAGCGAGTGCATGGTAGGCGAGGGCGCGGGTAGCGAGGGCGCGGGTTGTATGGACGAGACATGTGCTTTGGAAGCATGTGCGTGGGTGATGCGTGGATGGGTTGCGTGTACGTACGTAGCGTGAGCATGGCGAGTGCTTTTCCGCTCTTCTGTACACCTACACCTTTCCTTTCAGCCTTTGGGACTCAGAGATTCAAAGTGTGACCTGATTCTGTTGAACATCTGTTCAGCACAACTTTCCAATATAGTATCTCCACTCTATAAACGCGACTTATTTCAGATAACTACCCGCCTCCAGACGCTGGGCAACAAGTACATCCGGAGCTCTCAGCAAAAAACCGGGGCACCACGTGCGCAGAACGCGAGCGTGTACGCATCGCCCCCCCCCCCCAGGGGACATTCTTGAGATAACCCCCCTCGTATTTTGATTAAGGCCGTAACAGCGGCACAGAGGAAACATCTGAGGTTAGTTCTGCCCCGGCAGAGAGCACCACGGGCGCTTTTTCTTTTTAATTTAAAACGCAATTTGCGGCGCGCGCATTCATAACAATGCGCAGGAAGCGCGTGCTCCACGTAGTAAGGGGCCTGATTTATAAGAAGGCCCGCGCATTCCGCCGCCCGCGCCGCCGCTGTTCCTCCGCCGCGCTGCCTTAACCTTCGCCCCGCCCCCCAGAGTCCTCTGCGCATTGTAATACGCTTTTGCTTCGGGTTTCTTTTCGCCTAGCGAAATCTCAGTCTCCTACGCTTCCGGCTGCGTGGGCTCAGTGGCAGAATTCGTTGCCTCTGCCGCGTCGTTGACCGCGTGGTCCTAGGGTTCGCGTCCCGGCGGTGGCGGATTTTTGACTTAACTGGGTTGTTTTACCTTCACTCCTATATATATATATATATATATATATATATATATATATATATATATATATATATATAATTATGGATTGGGTATGAGGGGGTTTGTGTGTCAACTCTTCAACCCTGGAAAATTGTAATTTCGAATGTATTTTTGTCTGATATACCTTAGGCTACTTTTTATTCATATTCACTTTATTGTTTTACATTTCACAAAGAAGAATTATTTTTGTTTGTTTTTTCATACGAATCTTCAGTTTTGTTCATTTCTTAATGAAATTTTGTGCACATGTACTTCAAAACGAGTAAAAAGGTACATGAGATTTTGTGGTAATTATTCCATTTCGTCTTTTGTGAAGTCGAAGGCATCCGCGACCAGTCTTGCAAGTGCTCTTGGTCGGTTAAAGCCTCACGCATCGCAGCCTCGGATGCGACGTCACCTGGAAAGCCACGAGCACATAAACGCCTTATTTCTTTTTCTATATCCGCTAAGCAAAATTTTAGGAAACACTCTCAATGTTTCGCGAATGTTTCAGTAAATTGACCAAAGTGAATGAAAATCACATAAAAGTTCCTGAAACAACACATTGATTCACTTCAATAGCGCAAGTGTGCTGTCAGTAATTGAAGGGCTCAGTAGAACAAGAGACCGTCCTACATTTTATGTGAAATTGAGTTATTAGCATTACACGGAACTTCAAATATTATTCTTGTAGTGTATGATGCTCTTTAAATCCAATATGAATTTATTTGCAAGTGTACTTTGTTTAAAAGTTTTAAAATGTATTGAGTTATATGAGGGAAGTTCAGGTACAACCATAATTATCTCATAAATATGTCTATGTGAGATACCTCCTTGTTCTGCCGAGTCCTTCAGTTGAATTGATTGTTACTGAAATTTCTTCGGGAGTATGTAACAATGAACCTGTTTACAGTTGCCCGTAGCAACGATGGTGGTAACTATGCTAATCGGAGCAAACGCTGCAGGGTGGTGGAGGACGGGGCTGGGCGGGGTGGGTGGTGCTGGGTGGGCAGGGTCGCAGGGTGAGGTGGGTGAGGCTGAGGAAGAGGAATGGGGTGGAGTTACGCGAGGGGGGCAGAGTGAGGTCATAACGAGCAGGTCGCGGAAGGTTTGGGGCAGGGAAGGGCAGAGCATACACTATAGAAGAATTAACTTATTTTCCTCTAATGAAAGATCGTTTCCAAGGCAACGCACGGTACTTCAGCTTGATGTCAGAATGTGAAGTGTGACGCTAAATGAAACGTAACCCGAATGACCGATAAGCTGTTGAAATGAAGAGAGTAAAAGAAAAAATCATATGAAGATGCATACTTTTTTCTATCATTGATTTTCAGTATTATATCGCCTTCCTAATGCTTTGCTGGAGGTCCTCGTTTTTACTTCTATTCTCTCTTTCTCTTCAAGTAGGAAACTGGGAAACGTTTCTTCAGTCAATGAAACTTGTATTACAGTAAAATCTGTCTAAGCCGGAGTCGATCGAGACAAAAAATCCGATTTAGGGAGGTTTCCTTTTTATGCGGGGTTGACCATTTTGATATGCACTTGATTCACACTTATGATGTTGATGCTTCTATTCTGATACTAGTAAATTACATAACTTTATTATAACTATTAAAATACATTAAGAGGTTAGTATTAATGGAAGGAGAAATGAATAAATGAATATTAAACATTCTTTTACAGCTTCTGAGTTTTGCTTGCTTCTATAAGTTTGACTTTTTCATCAAAGATTGAAGTTTCATATTTTCCCCAACTTTTGTTAAACTGAATGTGAAACTCATAAAAATACACACTATCTCACTGCCTGGTGTCTGCAGTCAGACTGCTCGCTGAGTCTTTCAACGCATAATGCGTCGCAGCCCATAGTACTTTGTCTTTATGATACCCTCGCATGACCTTGAACAATGAGACTGGGTGAGGAGTTACGATTCTCAAGGCGAGACAGGCAGACGCATGAATAAAAGTCATGCCCGTACACCTTACCATGCTCAGTGAGCCGAGAGGGAGGAAATTCTTCACCGCCTATCCTTCAATGTGCGGCTGCCACGACGAACTCGCGTGTCACTAGGCACAAAGAATTTAAGACTTGCAGATGCATCTTTCCATTAAGAGTATGTGACGTTACTACCAATTGCATAAAATTAACAGAAATTCCGTTTTATAAACTAGATCACGAACACTCGTTCCATTCCCGCATCGGACAGGTTCCAATTTATGCTGTGTAAAATCCCACTCAACTTCAACCGGATGGAAAAACTTTCCGGTTAAGGCAGGATTCCGGATTGTACAAGTTCCAGTTGAGAGAGACTTTACCGTAGCGGAAACCACGGGAAATTTTAATTTCTTAAGTATTATTATAAATTAATTATTTAATATTAATGTCTTCTTCAGTTTTCCTTTGCATTGCATTTATTTTTATTATTATGAATATTATTATTGTTATTATTATAACGCGTTACTTTATCAACCTTTATTATTGTACGTGACACACTGCAGTGAGGGAGTGTGGTATTGAACGCAGAATTTCTCCTTGCTCCAGTGCATGACGGCAGGATAGGACGCTCTCTTTCATTCGCAGGTTTTTCAGTTTCAATTGCGTCTCAATCCATCAGCGACTGTCGTCGGCGCGTGAATGATCGATGGGATGTCGCGATCAATCGACAGATGGAGAGAAGAGGTCTTTTTTTCAATTCGATTCTTTTGGCAAATAGAGTTCGTAGATTGATGATGACTGTTCAATCACGTTTCGTCATGAAATTTATAGCCGTAATCGCAGATAATTAATAGCTTGTCCGCGTTGTGGGAGAGAGCTCTCACCACGTTAAATGCGTTGAAATTCTCTAATCACTTCATTTCACACAAATCTTAGTTTTGATAGGAATAAATCACTGTTTCATAGAATATTTCTTCGTTTTCTCTTCTAGGTTTTTTCTCGGCGTCCCATTCGCCGAGGAAAAATAAAATTGTTTATTTTTTTAATGTTTACTTCAAACTGCCCGCAACCTTTACAGTGTTGTTAGAAAACCTTTTTTTTTAAAGGTAACTAATATTAAAGATAATAATTTCCAAGTAAAAACATCTCGTCGTTTTCCTTTTCTCTCTTTTTTTATTCCAAATCTCTTGTGCAGATTCCTTACTTCTTTTCTTTCAGTTATTTCCTGCAGTGGTGTTTCTTAAAGTCTCATAATTCCTCTCAGATTAATATGGCTCGCTTTCTTCGGTACACCATATTTTCTGTTTACACTGAAAAAGAATGAAATCTGAAAAAGAGACATTTTTCTTCGGACAGTTGCGGTCAGGTTTCTTCGAAAGTTATTTAACCTCGCATCAACATTGGGAATAGAAATGCTCCTGTGCTTTTCGTTAGCTAAAAAAACATTAATCTTTGAAAATCCTTAACTCAATATAATTTTAAAGAATAATATTTATAATAATTATTAACTGCATTAATCCTAATATAATTTGTTGTTAGGAAGTAACTAACGATTTTGCCGACTTTGTTTTATTTTCATGTCGACTGACATATATGTAGACCTAATAAAAGGTATTAATCTTTAGAACATCTTTGGGTCAGCAAATATTCCGTGTACAAAATTTAAGAATTTTTGAATGGATATATCTCAGTGACCTGTTAAAATATTTCACGAGATGGTATTAATTTACACTGATAACTGAAGAAATGAAAAGTAATTTACGTAATGAAAAGGTTACTTTTTGAATCGGTATCGTACTATTTTGTTTACTCTCAGAGAAGAAAAGTATGTATTAAAGCAAGTAGTTTGATTATTGTTTAAGTGTACGACCCTTTGTGGATAAGAGACCACAAATAGCAGTACTATTATGTCTTATCGAATTGGAAAAGTCCCCATTAAAAGGGCAAAAATGTAGGATTTAGTGAAGATACAGTCATCGATTCCTTACATCTATGAAGACTTCTGTTCTGAAATAATTTACTATCCAACAGAATACACATATGACCAAGAAGATAAAAAAGAATTGTTGTTATTGCCTTGATAAAAAGTTGGTATCTATTGCTTGTTGCAATACTTACAAGTCTTGCACTTTTGGAATAAATATCAAATGTTTTATATTATAATTTTTATGTTAATGTTCCTAATCTCTCTATGAGATTGTATAACAATTTTTAGAAGAATATTATTCAAATTCTATTGTTAGGAAAGTATCATTATGAAATATTTAATAATTGCAATGCGCTTACCCCTGGGCAATGTTACACTGAAACCAAAGAATGCTATTGTCATCGTTTCTGTGTACTGACATTTTAGTATTCAAAATTTTATCGATTCTGACACACGACCTTTATAAATATTAAATTTCTATCCTTCTAGTATCACTCACTCTCACAAGCTATAATTTTTGTGTTATTGTCATTACACTATCAGATATTTATTTAAAACTGATTTATGTATGTATGTATTTGGCGTTATTGGAACGGTAGTCCAACTTCGCGGGCCAGCTACCGGTTTTCTTGCTTGGTGGTAAGAGCGACATGACGTGAACATGACGTATTCTCTTCACCGTAACTAGCAAGATCCGCCTGCTTGAGCATTTCTTCGTCACACTACTACAGAAACTAGAACGGTTTTAAAGGAAATCAAAACAACTTCATTTTGCCTCTACCTGGAATCGAACCCGGGATCACAGCACATTAAGCTTGTGCGCTGCCCATGAACCATCCCAGAGGCTTTTAGTTTACTTCGCATTAAAATGAATTAAAGAAATACTGCTTGTAACGGAACTCACCGATATGGTTAACAGTTCCGTTCGCGCAACAAATCATTGTGTGTGCGGATTTGCATGGAATTCGTAGGGTTTTGCCACAAACACTAATACAATACTTGAAAATTGTGTTTGAACAAGAGTTTGTTCTTTGTAAAGAATAAATATAAAGTCATTAGCTTACTTGCAGCTGAAGTTGCACACACTTTTATAATAAGATAAGAGGTAATGAAGCTTTGCATTGCCTCTGGCAATAGACCTCTGCATAACGTTCTGCCCAACTGAATGAATTCCTTACTTTCCTGACTAGTAAGGTCTCTCTCCACAGTCACGATTGTGTTCCATATTCACTTTATCGAGACATTAAAATCACATTCGTCCTGCAGTGAGGCTCAAGGACTCGTAATGCCCTCCATAAAGATTCTGCCATTTCCTCCATATTTCAAGGAGGGTCCTTTTCATCTTTTTCTTTTCGACTCTGCGTTTTACGTCACTTCGTTGCCTAACTTTATTTTATTTTTTTTCTTTATCTTTTTTATTTTTTAATGAATTGCACGAAATTTATCATATTTAACATTTTTTAAATTTTATGCTTTTAACACCGATCATTTTACCTTATATCCATTTTCTTCCTTTTTACTTTCTCGTATACGTACGTATATACGGAGTAATATACGTAGTATAGAGAAAGTTATATAATGTCCGTCCATCCGTCCGTCTGTGAACACTACTAGCGCCTAAACCACACATACAATCTTTTCCAAATTAAAGAAACCCCTGTCCTTTTGGCTCTAGTTGAAGCTTTGAGATTTTGAAAAACATTCTTTAAAATTTGAAGTACTTTATATGAAGCCCGAGGAATATTAAAATTAACTCAAAAACTGTTCCAAATTTTTTCTTTAAATTTCTTTTAAGAATGGAGTAAAATGCACTTATAAACATGGCATATGTCCTATTTTCACGGTTAACTCTGATTTTTTAAAAAATTTTAGTAGTTTTCGTGTGATAATGCGTGCAATATTTGCAATTTTAAAAAATTTCAAAAACAAGATTTTTTTAAAAACGGCTCCAAAAAGTACAAATATGTAATTTTCTTGACTTGTCTCTCACGTCGGTAATACTTAATTTAGAGGCGATTTCTTCACAGTATTATATTTGTGAGTACATGTGCTTATATTAATGTCAAATAAACTTTATCATAAACACAACAGTTTTCTGTAAAAATGAACTCAAAATACCGCATTTTCAGAAACACTCAAACGACATTATCTCAAAAATGGCTCCAATTTGTTTCTTCAAACTTGCAAGAGATGCAAAATTTTGAAGTGGAATTTTATTTGTGAGTGGAAGTGCTTGAAGTGATTTCAAATGAAGTTTTTCGAAAACTGAATAGAATCTTGTAAAAAAGAGCTTCAAATTTCTCATTTACAGTAACGCTTAATTTTCTTAAATACAGCTTCAAATTTTTCAATGAAAATTGCTATTTAGGATGATGTTTTATCATTCTTTGATATTCTTAAATTAACTTTTGGATTCTACAACTTTGAAACCGAAAAGTTAAGAAATTTTATTTAAAAAATGTAATTTAGGCGGCGATAGATGGCAGCAGGCCAGAAGAAGGGGCTAGACTGTACAGTACCAGTCCACAAAAAAGAAGTTAGAATACTTTACTACGAGAACGTCTGTGCCATTCTGTAGCATCTCTAGTTTCTCTTTCCACTAATGCTTTCCGTTTTCTTTCACCACATCTTTTTCTTCGACCACTTTCCTCTGATGCTCGTACCTTTCCAGTTTACAGTATCTTCATCCCCCTCCTCCCACCATTGCCACCTCTGTCGCCGCATCTTTGCCACTCGGTGCAACTCCAACGAGTTAGCGTCGCGTTTCTGATCCCGCCAACTTGTGAAGAAGTCGCGAGGTAGCCGTGTCGGACGCTCTCCCATCTGGCTCTACCTCATCCCCATCCCCCCTCCCCCCAGCACATCGCAAATAGAGTTAGTTGCCACCGCCGCCGTCTCCTGACCTCTGAGAAGTTTTGTGGCGCATTGACGGTGATGGGAGCTACAAAGAGGTTCGTGACTCTGCGATCGCACGCTGGACGGAAAAGGGAGAAAAAAGTGTCGTCCTTAACTCTTCAACTTTACTTTGTTTCATCCACCGAACCAACCTCCAGTCTTAAATTTTGAATTATACAGGCATTTAAAATACTATTTAAAATGAGTTTTTAAAGTCAGCACTAAGTTTTCTTCTCATTATGCAGCGTCGAATTAATGAGCCCACTTTATAGAATTGAGAATTAATATTGATGCAGGAAGGGTTATAGAAAAAGTTTAAGAAATGTAATGAGATTTAAAGATTTAAAATACTAATAGTGATACTGCGTTGTCAACGATTCGACAGAAACAGGGCATCACATGTACTGTTGCCACCGCCGTCAACCTCCCGACGTCAGAAAAGAATTCTTCGCATCGTTAGCAATGGCTGAGAGTTAGGAGACTGTATGAGGAAGGGAAAAAGAACAAAATAAGTATGTCCTTTGTTCTGCAACTTTCGGTTCTACTCTTTGTTTCTTCCATTTGACCGACTCCTGAGTTGAGTTTTCAAATACCATATATATTTTAAATAGTATTTTAAATGACCATAATAAGAAATGAAATTTCTCTTGAAATTAGCCAACTTTGAGTTCACGCCCGTATCCATTATATAGTCAATGTAGATTGATAAAAGAAGATACTGCTGAAAAAACAGAACACAAAGAATGGGGCAGTATTGGTGAATCGTTGTCGGAGTCAGTGCAGTTTGAGTTATTTGCTTCTTCTGCCATCCCCTGTCATTCGTAAAGTTTTATATCTTATTGTCGGTAATGTAAGTAGCTCGAGATTGGTAACGTGGCAGAGAGTGAAGACGCAAAAAAGAGTCATCCTTCATTCTTCAGCGTTTCTTTTTTCTACCGCCAACCGACGACCGGACACTGAAGCTTCGAATTAGGCTACTCAGATATTTAGGTGTCACTGTGCAGTCGCCCGTCACTTCACCCCGCCAATTCCCGTGCTCTTTCGACATGATCCGATCGCGGGCCCCGTCGCCTGGGCAGTCTCCCGTCGCCTCCGTCGCGGCTGTCACTGCAGCGCCTCTGACCGGGAGGTCCTAGGTTTGAGTCCTGACGACGGCAGGATTTTCGACACTAGCTTTTCAGCTAGGTCGAATTCAGTCGCTGTCTGGAGGAGAATTCTAGCGACCGGCTGCTCTGATCGGTATTTTTCCGTGGTTTCTCCGATCAACACCACGCGAATGCTGGAGCAGTACCCTACCAAACGGGCCACGGACCGCGCGCGATCTGTCCTTCCCATTCCTTGTCCTATCCTCTCCCCTTTACACACACACTTACACTAACATGCACTACACTACCACATATCCCGGGAGACCGGTCGGGAGCTTAGAGCTTGTCCTGGCTGGGGCGGGGCCCCGCTGGTGGGAGAGTTCAGGTTAGGGGGAAACCCCACTAGCCGACGGTAGGTCGGCGTCGGTTCTCGCCATCCAGTGGGGGAAGATCACCGCCATCTCCCGAGAAAGAAAAAGAACATGCACTACACAAACGGGACTAATAACCAGAGCAGTTGACGAGCCCGGAAACACGAAAAAATCAATCAATCAATCAAATCCGTCACGGCGACCCCACTGCCTCCGCCTCCGCCACCCTCTAGCGTGTACTCTGAGCTCTCTGCTGCTCGCTGACTGACTCCCTGCTGCTGACACTGACCGCGGTTGCGGCCGCCATTTGTACTAGTGGCGACGTCACGCCGGTAACTCGCCATGCGCCTCTGGTTCCGGAGGCTGCCCACAACAAAGCGGCAAGCCCCGCCACGCCGCGTGCGCGCCAATTCAAAATGGGGCCGCACAGACATGCCCAACACAGTACATCTCAAAACGACAACAACACCAGAACTTCAGTTTGTCAGCAGATATCAGACACAAACGCTAATACCAAATACTGAAACACTATTGAACGCAAACTTCAAGTGGGAGTAAGGCATATACATAGGTGAAGGAACGGAATGACGCAAAATTTACTTAAATTATTTAATACATTATTTTATTGGTAATTATTTAAAAACAAAAATACCCATTAAATAATAATAATAATAATAATAATAATAATAATAATAATAATAATAATAATAATAATAATAATAACCCCGTGTGGTGTCGGGGATTTTAGTAGAATAGCACCACGAGAATTCCCACTGTAGTAGAAGGCAACTAATGGGAACAGCTGTCCGCTGTCACTCTCCTAAACATCCCACAAATTTGGTAAGGTGTAATTCCCACAAACTTGGTGTGTCATGGCTTCCACTTACTTGTGGCACATTTCTGTTTTCTGTCCTGTAGTCCTTCGTATCGGTCAACTCTTGTGATTCCGACCCCGACACTATTGCGAGGGCTAGGGAGTGTCTATTCTACTCTTATATTCTAACTTTATTCTTTATTTCCCCCCTTCTCTTCTTCCGTGTTCTTTTACAATGGCGAGAGAAACGTCAACAGGCGTGGTGACGGCAGTTTCTCTAAGGGAGACAACCCTAAAATAAAAATGTTCTGGAACTAACCATTTCAGTCCTAAAAAACTGGATTCATCCAACCCGATAACCAAGTACGAAGATGTGTGAGGAATAGTATAATTACCCCAGGTGGTAGCCAATATACTACTGTCCAGAACAGTACAACCAGACTTTCGGATTCTGGGGAGTCTGGACTGGCATGCAATCACACACTCAGAAAAATTCAGCTCAAAAGAAAAACGTTTTCGGAACTTAAAATAAAAAATTCATTAATAGAAGTAGGGAAACTACATGAACTTCAAAAGATTCTAACCGAACAAAACATACAATTATTGGCACTTCAAGAAACACTGTTTTACATGAAAACACAATGGATTTTGGTAACTTTAGACTCTTTAAGAGTAAGACAGAGAAACGGATTCTTAAAAATACGCCACACTTAGAAATGACTTTTACAGTAAGCAATAATATATTGTACTTCATAACTACTGTCATCCCCGTTAAAAATAAATTAATTACACAATAAAATGTACAAATCAAACATACACCCTTATTAATATACACATACCAATTTATTAAAAAATAAAAATTATCAAAAAAATAAATGAAGCCTGAGAATAATTAGAAGAAATAGCTGCTAAAATCCCACAAAGCCATGTAAAAATTCTCTTAGATGATTTTAAAGCACAACTACGCAAAGAAAGAAAATGCAGGAAGTCAATTGGAGAATCCTCAGCACACAAATGGCACACTCAGCACACAGTCGAAATGGCCAAAGAATAGTGAATTTTTGCAGATTGTTGAATCTCAAAATTATGTCAACACGTTTTAAAGAGAATCTTCCAAGCAAAAGACATGAAGAGCACTGAATTCATATATTGGTGAATTTCAAATTGGCCATGTAGCAATCTCCTTTACAAACTACAGGGAAATTATGAATGTCAAAGTCAGGAATGGTGCAAACATAGTTTCGGATCATTACTTGACCAGCATAAAACTTAACTGAAGCCTGAAAGATTCATAGAAAAGAAACATCCAATCACGAAATTTGACGTTTACAGAATATCACCTTCATTTACAGAGGAATTAGAAAAAATTCAATCAATGGACTGGCAACTGCTCAAAAGTAAATTTACCAACACGACACAAAAACTAATTCCTATGCACAAACGAAAAAAACACCCTTGGTGGAATGAGGAGTGCAAACAAGTAGTCAAAGTACGTCTCCAAACATATACTAATTGGAATAGTGCTAAAACAGAGAAAAATGCAAGACATTTTTGGCAACCAGGAGAGAGAGAGCTAAATTAATTTGAAAAATTAAAAAGAGATATGAAAAAGATCAACTACTAGAAATTAAAAAAAAAATTTACAAGAAACAATACGAGGAACTTGCATAAATTTGTAAAATTAAACTTGCAGGATATCAACCACAGCACCTGTGCTTCAAAAAAGAAAGTGGATCTTAGGCATTAAACAATGAAGATAATTTTAAGGAGCTTGCAAAATATTTTGAAAATATCCTAAATTGTGTAGAACTATCTTGAAGATTCCCCACACAAGAACCTGTAGAAACAAATCCAAACTCTATACCACCCGATGAAACTAAAATCATCGAACACATCAACAGGCTTAAAAACAACAAAGCACCTTGTGAAGATGGAGTAGTACCAGAAATAATGAAAGCAACAGGATCAAATACAATAAAAGAAATCACTAACGTTATTTACACAAGATTTTTTTTCAATCAGAAAATTCCAGAAGAATGAAAACTGCATTAATTCATCCATTACATAAAAAAGTAAATAGAACAGACGTCAATAATTATAGAAGAATTTCATTACTATCAGGTCCCTTGAAGATCTTATCTCTATGTCTTTTTGACGGAGCACAACAACAATTAGAACTTAAAATTAGAGAATACCAGGCAGGCTTCAGACCAGGTCGATCATGTCCAGGACAAATCTTAAATCTGAAACTTATCGTAAGGCATCAGCGAATAGGAAACAGAAATTTATTTTATTTATTTATTTATTTATTTATTTATTTATTTATTTATTTATTTATTTATTTATTTATTTATTTATTTATTTATTTATTTATTTATTTATTTATTTATTTATTTATTTATTTATTTATTTATAAAAAAAAACAGTTGAAACTGTGTATGACGTGCTATGGGGAGAAGTTAATTCTGTGCACATTTTCAAAATTCTGTGATCCCTACACTAAGTCATATACTACATGAATTTTGAAATAAAAAAAGCTCTCATGTAATAAAATCTATTTTCAAGGATATAAAAGCAATAAATTTTGGGCTCTTATCCATGATGTTCTTCGTCAAGGAATAAAATTTCCTGCCGCAACAACATGGAAACGATAATTTGAATAACTATATTTCCCAATGAATTCTAGAAGACGTGCACAGATAATGAAGTTACATTTAGCAGCATCTAGTTAGCACATTTGTTGTTTTCAAAAAAGCATAAGATTCGGTTGAACGGGAATCATTACTCCAAGTACTAAGGGAACAAGGATTAGATTTGAGAACTCTTGCACTGATAAAAGAAATTCTGACATGCACACAGGCCAAAGTTAAATTTATTGAATGTATTTCTAACCCTTTTAAAATCAAAACAGGGGTAAGGCAAGGCGGCGGACTCTCACCTTTGCTATTTAATTGCACTCTTGAAAAATTAATAACAGAATAGCTTTCAAAAATCCTCAAAATTGCACAACCAATCACATTAGGGAGAGGAAAAATAGCGACAGTTTAGCAGTTGCAGACGATTTGGCAATCCTGACATGTGATATTTAAACAGCACAAAAACAGATTGAGCACCTTAAAGAACTGGCGCGCGCGCCCACACACACACACACACACACACACACACACACACACTCACACACACTCACACACACTTTAGATATCATTTGGAAAACCTGAATTTATTAGTTGTAACGAAGACACGCCTGAGATCATGGAAACAAAATTTGGGAAAATTAAGAAAGTCACATAATTCAAATACCTGCAGAAAATAATTGAGGAAAATGGAATTGAAACTAAGGCCAATGAATCTAGATGTAAAAACATGGAAATAGCATATCGTCTCACTCAAAATATCTATAACAATGTATGTCAAAGGACACAAAACTGAGACACTATAATACAGGGATAAAACCAGAATGTCTATATGGCTTTCTGAGCCATATAGACACTCATTTTGAACAGGAAAAGAGACATAGAACAACCGTAATCGTCTGAGAAAACAAATAGTTGAATTTTATGAGAATAGAAGTAACGCAGCAACTAACACTATAAAATGGATCAACGAAATTATAAAGGACCTTAAATTATCAGGGATCACAGAAGAAGACATTCAAAAAAGAAACACATTTAGATCTAAAGTGCAGTCATGGCGGCTTCATTTGGAAGAAGTACCAAAGCGTAGAACAGGAAAAGCTTGAACGGAAGAGATAAAAAAGGCGCACAGCGAAAAGACGAAAGAAATATGGACACAAAGAAAGGCTAAGAAACACATCCAACAGTCAATTTGATACCTTACGTAGTCCCAATTGGGCTTATAATAATAATAATAATAATAATAATAATAATAATAATAATAATAATAATAATAATAGTGTTTGTTCAAGATTACCAATAAGATACCACACACCACACACACAAATACCACACACCACAAGCAAGTATTGAATAGAACAATGAATACTTCATTTTTTCTTACTGGTATCTTTAGCATTAAAAGCTAAATGTAAATTTTAAATTTTTTAAATTGTGAAATTATCAAATTCTCAAATAAGGTATTGTTTGAGTTAATACTAAATACTCAAAACACCCACTAAAACCTTCTGAAAGCTCCCTATTTCACATACGCATTTCATGGCTCTGGCCGGAGCTGTTCGCTACAGAGTTTCCGCATGTTATCTCTTCTGGCTTTCTACAATACCCAATTTCAAGTTCCTTTAGGTTCTAAGCGAATCAATTAATAATTCGATAATTCGGGTCTGTGTCTCATCGTCGATTACAGTTTGTTCAGGCCGGGCAGTAATCATGAGAGCGAGGTGACTGACAAGCGTCAGCCTCCGGTACCGATGGCATGGCGACCTCCATCTATTGTCCTTGGGGCGACGGAATTTATCGAACGGTTAATGAAATTTTCGCAGGCTGTAAACAAGGTGGCTACGTCGACCAAGCGGGAATTATCTCTGGCTTTGTGGGAACGTCAGTCAATATACGTGAATGCGATAACCCTTTCCAATAGCAAATACTGAATAGCAAATGCATACTTCAACATTTTCTCTAATAAACTGGAATTCATCGCATTGGTATGCTCCATTACTACAGCTTATTGAAATTTTAAAAAAATGTTTTGCTTGAATTAATTAAATGATGTTAAACTGAGTATTTTACTGGTATGAGATTTTTCAAAATCCGTTCAAGAATTCACGTTTTATTATTCAGTAAGCACTGTCATTTTTCTTGAAAATTATCGTTTTTGTCTTGTAATTTTCCTCGTTGTTGAACAGACGTAATCAGATATTAATAGTATATTATGAAACGATAATATAATGATGTTAAGGTATACACGTAAATTTTGTACGAGTTCCTCTCTCATGACGTAATATACGAGTACTTTATACGAGTGTATTTATACCCACTCCGGCGAGTTCCATACAGTACTTTCTCAACGACTGAAAACTACTTTACTCAACGGTCATTATATCAGACATGCGTTCTCTAGTACTGGTAACTATTAGAAATTAAAACTACACATTGAACCGGTTATGTGTCAGCCGGCATAGGATTCAGCCAGCGCCACCTAGCTGTCAGCTACAGATATCTATGATACCGAGTACCTCGACATTTTTTCTGCGTGGCTTAGTGCACGGTGACAAGCTCACGGGTATTGTCAGGAGAATATGAATATTTACTAGAATGATAACCAAAGATTAATTACCTCTCAATGCTTGATTTGTAAACTTCACTACGATAGGAAAAACATCTGTATTAAAATGAAGATGTATAAAAATGACTAATTCATTTCAGCGAGCAGCAGCCACCTGATAGAAGTATACTCGTAAAATGAGAGTAAAAAAAGAAATGTTATTGGTGTGATATTTATTTATTCGGAAGTTTCTTCACAGAACTGAATTAACCATGCACAGTGATTCACTTTGCTCGACCCCAAATCATGGCTGTATAAAATTTTAAGTTAAAATCGAAACTACGAAAACACTTTTCCATTTTTAGTGGAAATCCGATTGAGAAAGCATTGAAATATTCAAAAATGTTGTAAACGAAATGTCACATTTTATATAATAAGTGTTTATTATATTTATAAATAAGAATATAACAAACATTTATAAATAAATATAATTAAATCATATATCCATTGACCCTAACAAATACTTTTTAAAAATATTTTTAAAATTTTAATTTTTTTTCGAGTTAGTGTTGTATATTGAGCAACGTACAACACATTAAGCATGAAATTAAACAACGTGCACTTGTTACTTAATTCCATTTTCCTTGTCCCCTTCCTGTCCCCTTGAGTTCGTATTAAAGAGCGCACTGTGATGTAAGTGTAAGTTCGTTGGCGTTCGTTGTTACTTAATTCCATTTTCCATGTCCCCTTCCTGTCCCCTTGATTTCATATTAAAGATTGCACTGTGATGTAAGTGTAAGTTCGTTGGCGTTCGTTGTTACTTAATTCCATTTTTCTTGTCCCCTTCCTGTCCCCTTGAGTTCATATTAAAGATTGCACTGTGATGTAAGTGTAAGTTCGTTGGCGTTCGTTGTTACTTAATTCCATTTTTCTTGTCCCCTTCCTGTCCCCTTGAGTTCGTATTAAAGAGCGCACTGTGATGTAAGTGTAAGTTCGTTGGCGTTCGTTGTTACTTAATTCCATTTTCCTTGTCCCCTTCCTGTCCCCTTGAGTTCGTATTAAAGAGCGCACTGTGATGTAAGTGTAAGTTCGTTGGCGTTCGTTGTTACTTAATTCCATTTTCCTTGTCCCCTTGAGTTCATATTAAAAGAGCGCACTGTGATGTAAGTGTAAGTTCGTTGGAGTGCGAAGGGAAGGGCGCGGGCGCGCGCTGGTGTTGCAGGGCTGTTCCAGACGGACGGGCAGCGGCTGCCGGGCACCGTGTGCGACCACCAGTTCGTGAGCGCGGAGCACGCGCCCCGCCACGGCCGCTTCTACTCCCCGCGCTTCCCCGCCAGCTACCCGCCCAGCGTGCGCTGCGCCTACCGCTTCCGGGGCAGGTAGGCTTCCGTTGCTGTACAGAGATTGCTACAGCGCGCCAGCAAGGTCTCTCCGCGGTGACCCTTCGCTGGTGAAAGGGCTTGCAACGGAAATTATGTTGGTAGCACGAGCTACGGCTTGAAAACATAAATTGTTAACAATATAAATGCAGGTTTTAGTAGGAGACCCTGATTCAGCTCAGTGCGGAGAGACTTTCTTGGCGCATTATATTAGAAGGGTCCGCTTTGACCACTACTGCTTGGCCACTCCTGGCAACATAACTGCAGGTTACGAGGTTCAACATAACTGCAGGTACTGCAGGTTCGTATGTCCATGCGCTCATTTTGACAGTCCGTTCGTTTACAATTTCCTCATTTATAAATAACTTTATCACTATGGCTTGCAATGTCTTTGTCCTGCATGGCGTTCACTTCTTTCCCGACATGTCAATGAGGTCCCATCTCAGGGTAACTCCTCTAGAATACCGGTCGCACGGGATGTCTCTGCACTGGACGACCATTAAACCATGAGCGAGACAAACGAAAAGATAGTCTGCTCTACTACGCATCCAGCGCAGTAGCCATCAACAATCTCCTTTCCGAAAAATTGGAATAATCTAATGCGAGCTAGTGATTGAAATCACCTAGACTCTTGTGGCTGAGATAGAAATTTGTTTCACAGTTTTTTGTTGTTTTTTTTGTGTGATTTAGTGCACGGAAAGTTAGTGTACTTTTCTTGCTCAGACTGCCTGTCAAAAAGGTAGTAATTCGAGGATTTCCAAACTGATATGGGTTCTAAACTTATATTGAATATATATTCAACGTATCCGTCTCCCTCCTCTGTGGCGTCAGCACAATTTCCTCGCATATCCCAAGTACTTTGGAAATTTCCGTGAATTTCATGCGACGCGATGCGACGAGGAAATTTATCTGGATATTTCCAAAGTACGAGTGGTATTTAATCAGATCTTTCCACGAATGAAATTATTGGATTGGATAGACTTTCAATATGCTCCAGATTTTCATTACATCAATGAAACTTGCGTTTTAAATAGGTACTCACCATTTCTTGTGACTGATGCATCACAGCTTATGATTGACTGGTAGATGTAACATCCATGTCAATAAACGAATGGAAAAAGCGATGTTTTTTGATACTTTATTCCATTTGGAGTATACCAGGTGTATTGTTAATCGCCATTGGTGTTAATTTCATAAATGGAATAGTCGTAGGAGCCTCTCGCTTTGCTGATGAGGTCGTCTTTGGTTCTGAATGAGAGATTACGAATCGATAAGACCACCACTGTGAGAAATCCTTGGTATGAAAATACCTGATATTAATTATTATGTATTCGATGCGACCAAGGAAATCATTACTCCAAGCAACTCGACCAATGTATCCAAAAATCACATTGGATCACAATGTACATTATAGTAACCTTAAAAGCGATTAGAAGATATCATTTTGTTCAATCACTAGATTATCACTAGAGTGTCAGTACGAGGGTACAATTACTTTACTTTGAGGTATTGTATACAAAATATGTTATCCAATCGCCTTTTGAACTTTTTGACTAATTTTCTAATTATATACTGTGACGTGACTCCCGCCCTGCTCGCTCCGCACATGGAGGGTAGTGGGATGATCACATTTTTATTTAATTTTCTTTCCTGGTAGGGATAGGATACAGGTCCTGCTTCTGCGAAAGTCACCGTTCAGATAAAATACAGTCCAAGTCGAGTGCTTAACTTTTGTAAAAAACAAAACATTAACTCTAAAAAAAGCTACAAATCAGCAAAAAAAGGGAGCGGTAGCTCAGTGCATAAACTGATGTCACTGCAGCGCCTCTGCCGGGAGGTCCGAGGTTTGAGTCCCGACGGCGGAAGAATTTTCGACACTAGCTTTCCCTCTAGGTCGAATTCAGTCGCTGTCTGGAGAAGAATTCTAGCGGTCGGCTGCCCTTATCGGTAGTTTTCTGTTGTTTCTCCGATCAACACCAGGCGAATGCCGGAGCAGTACCCTACCAAACGGGCCACGGCCCGCGCGCGATTTTTCCTTTCTCTTCCTTGTCCTGTCCTCTCCCCTTACACATACACACTTACACTAACATGCACTACACTACCACATATTCCGGGAGACCGGTCGGGAGCATAGAGCTTGTCCCGACTGGGGTGGTGCCCCACTGGTGGGAGAGTCCTGGTTAGGAGGAAACCCCGTTAGCTGACGGTAGGTCGGCGCCGGATCTCGCAATCGAGCGCGGGAAGATCACCGTCATCTCCCAAGGAAAACACGCACTACACTTACGGGACTAACAGCCAAAGCCGTTGACGCGCACGGAAACACGAAAAAATCAATCAATAAATCAATCAAAAACAAAAAAGGCTAATAAACAAAACAATGCTGGAATTCACCAAAGTACCGGTCGCCCGGCCTCCGGCACGGGCACTCGTCGGGAGGGCGGGCACGGTCAAGGGCTCCGGCGACGCGGCGGCGACCGGTGCATGCAAGCTCTTCGTGAGCCCTGCCAAGGGCGAGTCTGGGTGACGCGGCGCCCTGACAGGTAGGCGGGCGCGAAGCGTCTCCCCGCGACAGTGATCGACACCTCGGCAGGCGCGAATGGCACCTCGGGGCCATGCGGAGGGCGCGTCGGGATGACGCGGGGGCAAAGCAGGCAGAGAGCAGCGCTGGTGGTCACAAGGCGACCTCCAGTTTCCGGCTCGCCGACCACTTCCGGTTCCCTCCCTTGCTGAACTCCCTCGCCAACAGACCGCCTTGCGACCAGCCGACCAACTCCCCGCGCCCTCTACTGCCCCTCCTCAGCACTGCCCCCCCCTGGCCTCCCCGCCTCACTTCCCCACCACACTACCCCTACTTTCCTCTCCACCGTCGTTCCGGAGCACACAAATCGGAGCGACACGCTCCTTGACGTTTCAATATGATTAAAGGTTGCTTCGGCATATGAATCTTCGTACATAGAAGATTGCCTCTTTATTTGTCACTTGTATTTGTCAGAGAAATAATTTAAAAATGTTTTTATTTTCTATCATCCCACGCATTGTTTCCCAATGTCGCAATATTTCTGTACTGGCTAATCATTCCAATGCACTCAAAAGAATGTTGAGAAGGAAATGAAAATAAAATAGCAAATTTTGAAGCGAACACATTGACAGAATTTATTGGTGCTGAAAGAAAATATTGATGATATTACTTTCTCGCTAAACTATATAGTTAAGAAGTAAAATATATATTTTAATAATTCGACCAAAACCGGCGATTTTTAGACAGAAAAACTCGTATGTGAGGACATACAAACGTGCATAATTTGTTCCGGTATGTATAAGATGTCCGTATGTATAACGTTCCATATTTGTACCTTGTATAATTTGTTCCTGTGTAGTAAAGAGCCTTCAGTGGCTCGCTTTCCACTGAGCAACGCCGGGTTTGATTCCCGGTCGGGACAAAAATTAACTGTGCATTTTCCTTGTAATGTCCCAGTATCCGTTGCTATGTGACGATGAGAAAGCTCTCTTCTCAGGTTGACAAGATCAGAGATACGGCATAAGGGTCGCTGTGTGCTAACTACACATTCCCCTCAACCCATGGCCTCAAGGCCGGGATGCCGCTGATAGGCCTTAGCTCTTAAAGAGCTGTCCTGCCAAAGCATACACATGTAGTAAATAACTTGCTCTAACACGAGTAGAAAGAAGTCTTGTTTTGTGGCTATTGAAACTGAAAAATTGCTTAATAGAAAAACGTCTGTCTCTGTTGAGGCTGCGAAATATTGGGAGAGCTTTTTGACGTGACAGTGCCAAGGAAACTCTGTGCACTCTTGTCATGAAGGCAGACTGAAATGACGAAAATCCAGACTATTAGGACTTCTCAGCGTAAGAATAATTAAGTATTGAAAAAATTGTCAGTGTTACCTGTCTGGGCGAAAAGGAAATCGTTTTTACTTCTGATTTTTCTCTCGAAATTCGTGCGTGTGAGCTAAGTTTATGCGCCAACCATTCTGCTAAAATCTCAGTTGCGACACCAACCTCACGCAATTGTATTGACTGTCAGTGCACTCGATTCACACGCGTGCATTACCAGCTTTTTACACGAGGGAGGCGAATTGCCACGAAACTGCTGGGCTTCCTGATTTTCAAACAATGTGATTCCATCGCGTTTTACGTTACAGAATTCCGCGAAATTGCGACAATATGCATTGTTTGTCTATTTTGGTCGTTGTTAGTGTCGCACCACAGTCCCGAGCGGTCTGTGGTGCGCTTTCACGGCCATCTTGGAAAGCAGTTCAACAGATGAAACACAGAAAATGAATCTGTTTTTCTCCCTGCAAGCCAACCGGCGCGGCGGTTTTGAGCTAAAAATTAACTAAGTCGAACGCTGGACGTTTGAAATGTGTTCCCTTTTCATGTTAATTCGGCCCAAAGAGTGGTTGTAATTGATTGTATTCCAAGTATGGCGCCAAATTTGAATTAATTTGGCCGCCTATGTGCCAACACCGTCAACGTTAGCGCTTAAAGCGTTTACACGATTTTCTTCCAAATTGATATTCCCCAATCGATTGACCGAAATCGAGTTCCCGTGAGTTTGAAATTGATATATTAATTTTGGGCGAAGTCACAAAATTTTCTCAAAAATGACTCCAAACTTTTTGAGTAAACTTTTTCTTTTGATAAAGGACGCTTTAAAACTGCGCAGTTTCGTTTTTGCTGAACTCTCTGAATTTTCAAAATTGCGTCAGTTCTCATTTTTCCAAAGACTTCCTAGAACTGAAAAAACATGAAAAAGTAAGTTTTTCAAAGTGGCAATTGATTGAAAGTATTGCTATAATATATAAAATTCCCAAAAATATTATATGCGACTACATGCATTTTTTAGTTTTTATTTGTTTATTATTTTTAGTTCTAAAGTGAGTGACGTTTGGGGGATGGGAGCCCCAATAAGAAAAAACTATAAATATTGGTTTTAATTAGACAGTGAGTGAGGAAGACGAGATGGGAGCAAGGCAGAGAGGGGTGGGACAGATTGGAGAGCGGATATAATAGAATAGATAGAAGTAAGCTTCGCGAAAGAAGATATATCTCTACCTGTCTAATAAATTATTATTATAATCACCCGGGCAATGCGGGAGTACCTCACATTGTTGGATGATATTTGTAAGGAAGTGTGCTTTTTTGCATTGATGTGATATTGAAATACCACTAAAATCAAAGACGTTATGGCAAACAAATGCACAAGATATAAATAGTTAACAACGTTTATTGTGAACTTCATATAATTTCAGTGTTCAACTCGTCTCCGATAAGAATGCTTTTTACCATATATCCAGGAGATGTACCAAGGGTCGAAAGCAGGGTCAAGGTCGAGCGAGTGAGGCAGGGACGCACGAAAATAGTCGTTGGCTAGCAGAGCAGGAATTGATAGAATTCCAGTCTAATAGACTATGAAGAAGAATACCGGAGCAACTTGGGAACTTCAGTTGATATTAAAAGCTTAAAATATATCTTCAACAAACATCGTAAATTTGATTATACTTAGTTTCTTTTACCTAGACACGCAAAGAAAGTGCAGTTGTTGGTGATATTGTGAAGCACCTTTACGCAAAACCGCACGACGCCAGCTCTGTAAAATCAAACAAATTGTGATTGTTAAATGCCCGAGCAATGCCGTATTTCTTAAGCTAGTATTTAGTATTTTTATTTTTGTGATATTTTTATAAATGACGATTGTTTTGACAAAACTTAAAAAACATAATTACTGACTTTGGAATAGTGTTAAGTTACACTTCAATTATGTTGCTATATTCATTAGGAAATTAATGATATTTATATTAAAATTATACAAATACATTTTATCAAATTAATATAGAAACATTTGATCCGGAGATATTTCATGTTAACCAGCAGTCCGGAGAATCCTGAAATCTAAAGACTTCAATTGGAGAACCCACTAGCAGGTCAAAGTTAATGTATCATTATTAAATAATCGCTTTGAAGATGAATGAAATGTTGCCACCGAACATTATTTTAAAATATTTTATTTACTAGTTTTGGGAAATTTGCACCATCGTCACATCGTCACTGTCACTACAACAAAGTCTACAAGCTAGTATCGACAATAAGAAAATTAAATTATTAAATTAATTTGTTGAAAAAGTTAGAACTTACCTCAGATAACGTGAATCATGGAGAAAGGACGAAAGTAGTAAGAGATAAGACCACAAAGAAGTTGAAAAATAATTGTGAACATGTGTAAGTGCATCACTTGGAAAGAAAATCTCCACACTTTTTAAAATGAAGATCATTGAATCATGAAAATGATTCTTTATATACTAATTAATTTTATGAAATGTATTAATCATTTATTTCTTCATATATCAATTTCTTCAATAATCGTTTATTGTGACTTGTTTTTAAATTACCTACAAGAATGTCATGCGTAATACTTTTTAAATATCAGACCAAAACCTTTCAAATTCTGGAGATTTTCTTAATGACAACACAATTTTATCATTGTTTTGGAACCTTAAAATTTTTCCCAAAATTTCCTTTAATAAACTAACCCACTTTTTAAAATGTTTCCATTTAATTAACATTATTTATATCAATTCCATTATATTTCTTATAGTTATATTATTATGTTGTTAACTGTAGATGACATTAAAAATCAAAGAACAAACAATAAATGGGGTTTGAAAGTTTAGCT